>JAULAV010003484.1:0-60000 GCA_030789695.1 Scilla litardierei
GGTCGGGCGGCGCTGCACAGATCGCCGGTGGTCGAGGCGAGGGTCGGTGACGCAGGCGAGGCGTGGCGGCGCGGCTGCTGAGATCACGGGGCGGCGGACTGAGGCCGCGGGAGAGGGGAGTAGGGTCCGGCAGCCGTAAGGGGAGGAGCTGCGGCGGCGCGAGGATCTGCAGCGGCGGAGGAGCGGATGGCTGAGGTGGCGGGATCTCGCCGTGAGAGAGGGGCAGTCGCGGCGGATAAAGGTCGCCGCCAGCAACGGAGGAGGAGGGCCGGCGTGGTCGCGAGGGGCGATGGGTGGATCGCGATGGGGCGGCCTCGCCGTGGAGCAAGGAAGCGCTCGGGGGTCGGGGACTCCGAAGATCGGAGTGCAGGCGGGGCCTTGGGGTCGCGGGGGTGCCGTGGATCGGAGGGGACCGCCGGCGGAGGCACGATGGCCTAGGGCGATCGGGAAAGGGGATGAGGGAGAAATCGGGAGGGGATTTGAGGGTTTCTGTGTTTGGGGGGGGGGGGGGCGGCGGCTGTGTAGAATTAGGGTTAGGGTTAGTTAGGGTTAGGGAATTTAATTATTATTAATAGGATATAGGTTAGCTATATAGACCTAGGATAATGGTTGAATGGATGAGGAGCAAGGGATAGAGGGTGTACGGGTTGGGGTAAGTCTAGAGAAGATTAGAGGGACAGTTTAGGAAAGATTTAAAAACGTTTAATAGCCAGATTTGGTTAACAGATTTGAATTTTGAATCTGATTTGGGGAGATCGACGGTCGAGGTTAATCCGGGCGAGATCTCGCAATCCGGGAGTCAGAAAAATAATCCGAAAATACCGGGGCGGTCGTGGAGACGAGATGCACAGATCTACGAAGCCCGATCGTGCGCTACGCCTACCAAAAATTTACGTAAAATTGGAAACGGCGTTTTGAGTCAAATGACTAAAATGCCCCTATCGTTCAAAGTCGTTTTGCGAGAAAGCGAGCTGTGAAACGACGTTCCCGAAAGTTACGATAAATTCCAACACCCCGAAACGATCGCAACGGCATATCACATCGCATATGCCGAAGCTCAGGAATAATCAAATAAAATACGTGCACGATAAAGCACGTGCACGCAGAAAATACGAACGGTCGTAAAGCGGCTGTTACATTTTTATATTCAATGTCCTGCCTATAAAAAACTGCTAGCTCTCTATTCCAAATTGTTTCATTGACAATACATTTAATTAGTAGTTTTATGTATCCTGCTTCAATCCAAACAATACTGCTTGATCATTTATGTATCCTGCATAAACATGGTAATTAGTAGTTCACAAAACTCACGGATGTGATTCAGTTGAATATCAATTCATGTGAACTTAAATGATTCAGTTCAAATGATTTATGTTGAATATCAGTTTTAAATATCAGTCATAAAGAAAGAAATCTGAATATCAGTTCAAGTTTGAATATAAAACTGGTATTCAGTTACTGCCAAATTAGAATATGTTCTCATTTGAATATAAAACTGTTAATATACAATGTATGCTGGGTAATGTTAAACACAAACTATATCTTTGCTGGGTAATGTAAGTTGAGTGTTTTGCATTTATAAACAGTGTTTTGCCGGGTAATGCAAGATGTTATTCTCTATATATCAGTTTCCCATCTCAAACACTTCACTTGACATCTTCACAAAAGTTTGTTTATCATTCCAATTTGCTTTGTCATAACCTGCATATTTGTTTTGAAGCAAATTTGTTGGTGTGAAGAAAATTTGGTATCATAACTTTTTGCTTTCTCTGTTAAATGTCATCTAAACCCTCACCTTCTCCAATTAAATGTCATCTGAACCCATTAACATTTTATTTTCTCTATGGCAAACAATCGATCCACCTCAACGATCAGAATGCATCACCTTCGCCAATTAAATGCCATTTGCTCTCCTGAATTAATTTGTGCTCTATGTCTTTCAATCTCCACCGATTATTCCTCCCAAAGGTATGTGTTCTATTTCTTTCAACAGGCTCATTTTAATTTACTAGGTTTTTAAGAATGGGAGAATCGAAGCTGGCTTGGGATGGGGTGAGGGAGTTGAGTCTGTTGGATGATTCGGATGCTCTCCTTGAGAAGAAGAAGCCATTGTTAAAGCATTGTTGAGCATGAGATGCACTTTTGTCAATGGTGAAAACAATCCTGACAGAAGCTCGAGGCCCGTCGTCACAAAACAGAAGGCGACCACTGAGACCGAGTTCATCATATTGGCAAGCAACAGAGTATGAGAGGTACAAGCCATTTCAAAGATTTGCTCTATTAACTGTTATGCCCAAATATCAATTCATGAGAAATTGAGTTCATGTCTTGGCTTTTTTAACCCCGTAGGTAATGAGAAATCAAGACGATGTAGACCTGATAGCTCACTTCGATGATGCCTAGCAGGCGACAGAGTATCTGGCCGAAGATGCTCTCAACAGAATGAGCAAATCCGCGATCTCATGCTTTGTGATTTTGATTTCATTGACAAGCAAGAAGCTTAACAAACCTAGGAGAGCAGAAGAGGGTGGCTGTTGTAAAATTGTGTGCATCAGATTTTGTCATAGCTGAAGCTTATTGTATTTGTGTGAAGAAGACCAGTGTATACCAAATGTATATCATGCTTCAGAAAATACAGATACATATAAGTTGCTTTTGATTTCAATTTTTTAAACTGAATACAGAATGCAATCGACTGCACAACAGAACACACAACACACAAATAACATCCATGATGGTTTCCAGGGTAATTAATGAAGCATACATATTTACATATAGACAAACAATGAGCAAAGAAAAACCAAGTGACTTGATTCAGTGATTCCTACTATCTACTATAGTTCTGGATTTCCATATCTCAAGCATGCTTCTCGAGAAGAAGCCAAGTAATGATTAGCTTGCATAGGTCATACATCATTCTCTATCTCTCACCGAGTAGCTTGCGGTCGGACATCTTCAACCTTGAGTCGTGAAGCCCCATCCAATCTTGCATCCAATACCCAAGAGCAAGGATTTGGCCACTAGACGTCAATACCCAAGGGAAGCCAGTCACGGTGCTTGCGAAGGCCAGTGCTCACAACCTTGCGAAGGTCAGTGCTCACAACCTGATTTTTTGCCAACTGCATAGGAAACCCATGGGCATCAGCTGCTCAAAAAATTGTAGGAATGAATTTGGTGGAATTTTAATACCATTCTTTGTAAGAGCTTTTGTTTTCAGAGCAACACCATTGGTTTGTAAAGAATTTAGTAGATTTTGTTTCAGTTTCAATCACTAAAAATTGTTCGAATTTGTTTCAGTACCTTCTGGAGAGATTCAAATACTATTATTAGCTAGCAACTTATTGTAATTAACTAGAAACTTAATGTTCTGTATATCTTTACAATGGTTATTGTTGCTCACTCTGCAACAGTATAAACGACATGTAGCATTCGTGCTAATAATTTATTTGAATTCGCATCTCTTTTGGCAAAACTATTTTTTATCTATCGCTAGAGAGACAAAGGCATGGTCTAATAAATGTAGTGTGTGAGGGATGAAGACGACAAGGCAAGGATGCAAATGAAGTAGAAGATAATGGAAAAGAATACGGATTGCAGTTCCATTGAGGTGGATGACATTGTTTATGAGTTCATGGCAAGGGACAAATCTATCTTGAGTGCAAAGAGATATATGAATGTTTGATATAGCTTTTTATGCAGATGGTGCAGACTAGAGATATGCTTGCCATTTCTTAAATTGGTTTTTTCACGTCAATATAACAATCAAGTTGCTATAAAGGACACATGCAACATGCACAGGACGAAACATCCAGCTTTATTTTGCTAGCTTTATCCTGTAAATTAGCAAACTAAGATCTCGACTGGATATATCCTGAGAATATAAGCAGAATATGATTCATCAGAAACTGAAACGCTTAGGTGCCTTTGAGTACATGACTTTTTAACACACTTGCGGAATGCTAGAAATCGAATTGTTCATCCGTCATAAAATTGAACTTAATGCTAATATACTAATGGAGCTTAGAAGTATGTTCCAATGATAAACACTAATAAAGGGATATAAGCCCGAATGAAGCATGCTTATTGCCAGCGGATACATGACACTGAATCATGAAGCTCATGAGATGCAGATGAAAGAAACTATTAAGCAGGGGTAAACACTTGAATGAAGAGGATTAAGAGGGAAAAATTCTTTTTAATAAAAGATCTCAGTTTTGGCGGAGAAAATCTATTATACATTTGACAGTGATTTTTGAATCCTAGGGCTGACTAGGACAAAGGGGTTGATAGAAAGAGGGCCATGATTAATTCTTATGGAATGAACGGTTGGGATTAAATTTTTAAATTTTGTGGGTCCAACTTTTTTTTAAATAAAGAAAAGATATCACGCTTTGAAACTTCATTTCAAACTTCATGCCAGTTCACGGGGGACGAGGCGTCTCTTGCGGAAATCTTTGTGGGGAAGAGCAAGCGACGTCTCTTGCTCTTCCCCAAAATAGAGTAACGGGGGATGAGGCGTCAATTCACGCCAGTTCATCTCGCAGGTAAGAGGGTACGAAGTGAAGAGCTTCATGCCAGTTCATCTCGTAGACAAGAGGCGTCAATTCATCTCGCAGGCAAGAGGGGCATCTCGCAGGCAAGGCTCTGAGCTCTTTTCATTTCAAACTTCATTTCACCATTTCTGAAGAGCTTCAATTCATCTCGCAGGGAAGAGCTTCACGCCATTGTCTTCTCGCCTGAGCTTGAATTTCAGGAATTTGGCAAGAGGGTATCGCCTGAGCTAATTTTGGTAAGAGGGAATTTGGCAAGAGGGAATTCGGTTAGGGCATTGACTAATTTTGGTCCATAGCTTGAGTTTCCTTATGATGAATTCTTCTTTTATCGCCTGAGCTCTTCCTTCTTTTTATCTTCCCAACGCAGCAAGATCTGGAGTCTGGAATCTGGGGTCTAGAATCTGGAGTCTTCTCGCCTGAGCCCTTAGAGAAATCTCGCATTGGCATTCTTCTCACAAGATCAACCCTCAGTTCTCATTTGCCTTCTCGCCTGAGCGCTTGGAGAAGGAAGAGGCAAGAAGCATCTCGCAGCAAGAGGCAAAAGGCATTCTTCTCGCAATTGGTTGGTTTTTTACTTTTTTTCCATTTTGAATTCTTTATCCCTTTTCAGCATGGTGGGCAAATTTTCAATTTTGATAACATGAGATCTGATGATACGTGAGCTGATACCAGCCATTCCATTTTTCCATTACTCAAAAAAATTTCATTTCTGTACAACAGAAAACATTGTGGTGTCATTCCATTTTTCAAAAAACCAACCATTCAAACGTATCAGCTCACAATTTTGATACCAACCATTCCATTCAGACGTATCAGCTGAAAATTATCCCTTTTCAATTTAGGGAAAAATTGGTTTATTTTGACGTAATGGAAAAAATTGGTTGGGTGCTAACATGTCGTAACAGCTCACAATAAATTTTGTTCGTTCATTTACCTGCCACAAAAAGTTCTATTAGTCTAAAGCTATTAAACTTGCGATGCAGAAAAAGGAACAAAACATTAAAGGTCAGTGGCGAAATTCATGCATTTGGCTTGATGGGTCCACACCTATTAACTTAGAACACAACTATTTTTATTTTCCGAAGGCGCCCGCGTCGAAGGCGTCCGCTAAATTTTTTACGCTAATTTGTTGTTCCGACTTAAGGGTGCCCTCACGGAATTTATTGTTCTACGCCGAATTTGTTGTTCTGCACAAATTTGACTGTGTAAATAACGTTTGGGAACTAAGATTTCACGGTGGAAAATCTTAACCGCGCCGAAGGCACCCGCATCGAATTTGTTGTTCCGCGCCGAAGGTGCATGCACCGATTTTGTTGTTCCATGCCGAATGCATCAATGTAGCTTAATATTTTTACGCTTATTTGTTGTTTCGCGCAATTTTGGTTGTGGGAATAAATTTTTGGGGAACAAAGATTTCGCGGGGGAAGAATCTTTAATGAACCGTGCCCGCGGGCACGGGTTATGACTAGTATATATATGTACTATGCTTCATATATATATTCAAATATCTACACAACCATATACAACCATCCTTGTCTCGTACACGCACACACGCACACACGCACGCACGCACGCGCGCGCGCACACACACACACGCACAGAGAAACAGCACACATATGCACACACATTACTAGACATACACACTACTATATATAGAGATGCACACACATACATAGAGAGATATGCATCCACTAGGCGCAATCTCATACATATATACCATATACTTATACAAATAAGCCAATATACATGTGCATTCACGTAGTACTTTATCCTAACCATAATTATGTGCAACTAATACCTATATACACATACATCCTAGCATAGCTACTCATGTCGCTATAACCACATCCACCAACCTATATCTATTAGGCATACAACCATAACACCTATACATGCTGATTCATCGGTACTAAGATATTACCTAGTAGCATACGCCACATGCTCTTATCACCTATACTAATATACACGCTAATTACGCATATCACATACACAGTCCATACAGATATCTAATAAGCACACAACACATCAACATGTAGTTCACACATATATGCCACATGAATATATGTACATCTATCTTAGGTCTTCAAGACAGACAAACATATACACAAGTATGTACATGCACATTCCTTAGACTAACCATATAAAGATAACTAAGTAGAAGCATGACTAAGGACACGGTCATGTATTCAAGAATCACACACATAGATAGTCACATACGTATAATTATTAGTACATATGCACTTACAACACATACACACCCACATACAGATACGCATGTAGACAAACACATCTACATACTTAGGTGTACCCAGTAATCCATATAAATTCCTAGACATAAACATACCTAAACCTCTTTATACATATTTATACGCGAATACACCCCAAACATATTTACATGACACACTGACGTGTTTATATTTCATAAATTTATGCACGTTTTCTTCCGTGTTTTTCTGTATTTTACCGCCGTCTTATATTCGTCTTCTCGTGTTTTCTTGTGTTTTATTGTTTTCTTTCACTTTTCCGTGTTTTCCATGTTTTGCAGGAGTTTACTGGCATTTGGGGCATAAAACGATGATATCATGTGTCCCCGGAGCAACGGGAGGAGTCACGCGTGATCCAGGGGGTCAAACGACGAAGATTGCATCTTTCAGCCCCTCACCCGATCGGTTGGTCATCTCCAACCGATCGGGTGATGCACGCATGCACCACCCTGGCGCAGTTTGGAGCTCACGAGAAGTCACCCGGTCGGTTCAGTGACCGGGTCAAAAGCTCAAAGTCTCTGGAAATTCGAAGCTGATTGCCAACCGATCGGGTGACGTTCACCCGATCAGTTCACCTGTAGCTGAATTTCAACAGCCAAGACTCGAAGATCCAACCGGTCACCTCACCCAGTCCGCACCAAGATCCAACCGGTCGGCACCAAGATCCAACCGACCGCACCAAGTTCCAACCGACCGGTTCATACTGACCGGGTGAAACCCCCGCATTGCGCTGTAATTTTGTGAAGCGGTTCACCCGATCGGTTGACTTGTCAACCGATCGGGTGATGTCGTTTTCTATAAATAGAACCCTAGGTTTCCCAGATTCGGGAGTTGGTTATTTTTTACTGTTTTCTTCATTTTGTAACGGCTGTAATTTTCCAGTTTTTGTAAGTTTTTGGATCTTTGTAAAACTTTAGTATTATCTTAATTGCTTTACTACCATTGCATTTCTATTGTCTGATTATGATTTTGACGGTCCATTTTCATTTAGATCGCTTTTTAATGAATATTTGTGAGTAGTTCCCAAATCCGGGATTTTGGCGGAAACCCCTTCGTGGGCTCTTCCCGATGCGTCCATAGGGTTAGGAAATCGATAGGGATTAGGAATCTAACGGTTACGCGGGGTGTTTTATTGTCATCGATGGGAAAAAGACCTCATTTGACCGTTGGGCAAAGGGGGAATAAACTTGGCGGTTGACTCCCTAGCCAAAGCTCACGCCCTTACCGTAGACGCCGAATCCTAGCGCGCGGAAGCGGTAGGATGAGACGTTGGGATTTATCGTTGCGAGCTTAGTGCTTCCAGAGTCGATCAGTGTTAATGGACACGGGAGTGCCCACTGATCGAACCCGGGAAGTCCGGCGTATCATCCTGGGCACCGACCGGAATATCGGACCCATGGGATGTCGGTACCACTTTTAGAGGCAACGTCTCACCGTTAGACCCTAATTCTGATCGCCATCCTACCCGTAGGTCGTATCGGCGAGAGTCGCTCGTTGGGGTCGAAACCAGAGTTCCGGGTTTTTCCTTCATATTGTCTATACCTTGCATTCCTTTACCGTGACAACCCATCATCCGATCTGGGCTAGCTCGCCCACGGGGTGATTTTGATCCTCTTTGACACAAGCACATCCTCGCCTCCCTGTGTTCGACCCCCAAGCCATACTACAACACAATGCGCTTGCGGTTACAAATATCTAAACCTCCACCGGGTCCCCCGGCCATTTGCGGCTTGCAACCCGGGGGCACGTCAAGTTTATGGCGCAGTTGCCGAGGAGGCAACGTGCTTGTTATATTTGGATCTCAAGAACCCTAGTGTCTAGCTCCCATCCCTACCTCGCGATAATTTTTGCATTCTTCTTTTTCCTTTTTATTTTCTTATTTTTATTTTTATTTTTATTTTTATTCTTATTTCTTATCTTATCTGTTTCTTTCCCGCTTGTCACTTCACGGGTGTTTGTTGTTTTTCATGCACATGAGTTCAAGAAGTCTCGACAACTTGATCCCCGTCGATCCAGAGATAAACGCCACCCTAAGGCATTTGGCCACCAAGAAGCGAAGAAGAGAGGATCCTAAAGCCATGGGGGAGAACACCCCGCCTCACAAGTCCATGTTGGAGTACTCGATGCCTTCGATCGAGTCCACCTCTGCCATCCGTCCTCCAGCTATTACGGCCCAAAACTTCAAGCTTAAACCATCTTTGGTGACGTGGATCCAGCAGGATCAATTTTCGGGTGCACCCATGGAGAGCCCGATTGAACATCTAGACTCCTTCTTGGAGAAATGTGACACCTTCTGGATAAACGGTGTCACAACTGAGGCGATCCGACTGAAGCTGTTCCCCTTCTCCTTGCGAGATATGCCAAGCTGTGGCTTAGGGGGAAGGACCCAAATACATTCAACACCTGGGAGAATCTCTCAAATGCTTTTCTGACCAAGTTCTTTCCTCCGGGGAAGACCATGAAGCTGAGGAGCGAGATCTCCTCCTTCTCCCAGGCCATCCACGAGTCCTTGCATGAGGCTTGGACAAGATACAAGGAGATGCAAAGAACATGTCCCCACCATGATCTCCCCAAGTGGCAGATCATAAATCTGTTTTATAATGGGTTGAGGGACGATTTAAAATCTTCCATGGACGCCGCGGCTGGAGGGTCCTTCATGTCAAGAAGCGAAGAAGATGCCGGGCAAATTTTGGAAAATATGGCATCCAACAATGAACGGTGGTGTGACGAGAAAGACACACCAAGATCTGGGGCATCCATAGAGTCGAAGACGTCGAAAAATTGTCAAGCAAGTTTGACTTGCTGTCAACCCAGATCTCCGCATTGATGGTAGGCGCCGGTGGCGCCGGTACACAACAGATTGCTGCGGTAGAGTCCGAAGCTTTTGGAGAGTTCGACGGTGGTGACATATCACCACCGTTGGATCAGGTGAGCGCATTATTTTACAATCCTACGGGGAATGTGCCATTTCCACCACGAACCAACTCAAATCTGGCCTACTCTCCAAACAACCGGAATCACCCGAACCTTAGTTACCGGGCGCCTTATCAACATCCGGCTCAACAACAACAGCAGACATATCAGCCGGCTAGGCCCCAGCTGTAGTTTCAGCAGTAGCAATTTCAGCAACAACAACCTCCACCACAGTATCAACAGTATGCTCCTAGGAATCAGCAGCCCACCAAGCAGCAATACGGCCAGCAGAGGGCCATTTCTCCGGTTGAGTCCCTCCTGACTCAATACATCGCCAATCAGGAGAAAATAAATCTGAAGCTGGAGATGGGACAAAGAGTCCTCACTGATCAGGTGACCCAATTGGGGTTGCAAGTGGCGAACCTTCAGAGACCGCAGAATTTATTCCCACCACAGCCTGAGGTGAACCCTAGGGGGTAAATCAGACCTTGGCGCTCACACATGAGCATGAGAACGTATATGCCATCGTTTTGAGGAGCGGAACGCAAATACCTACGAGAGAGCCCCCCAAAGGACCGGAAGCACCGTTGGTCGTGGAACGACCAACTGAGAAATTAAATGACAACGGTGTTTCGTCATCAAAGCCAACTACTCCAGAGGGAGTCCATAGTGAGGAGAAGAAGAAGGATGAGGAAGGGAACCCAAGAGTTTTCAAGCCCGTTGTGCCTTTCCCACAACTGCTTGCCAAAGCCAAAATCGATGAGAAGTATGGCAAATTCTTTGCCATGGTGAAAGATTTGAGCTTACAAATCCCCTTCCTTGAGGCCATCGAGACAATCCCCTCATATGCCAAATTTCTGAAAGACTTGGTGACACGGGGATCTAGAAAAGAGAAGGTCGTGTTAACGGCGGAGTGTAGCGCACTTATTCAGCGCGCAAATCCGCCCAAGCTCAAGGACCCCGGAAGTTTCTCCATCCCTTGCTCTATTGGGGAAGTGCAAATTCAGAGGGCGCTCGTCGATCTAGGCGCAAGTGTCAGCTTAATGCCCCTATCGCTGTACAAGAGAATAGGGATGTGAGACTTAGAGCCCACCGGCATGACATTACAACTTGCTGACCGTTCGGTCAAGTATCCGGTGGGAGTAGTGGACGACCTCCCCGTCGATGTGAAAGGAGTACATGTACCGGTCGATTTTGTGGTGATGGACATGCCTGAAGACAAGCATACACCAATTATTATTGGACGACCCTTTATGGCAACCACCGGAGGGTTGATAGACGTGAAGAATGGGAAGCTTTCCCTCAATGTGGGCCAAGAAAGAGTCGAATTTGACTTAGGCTTGTTGATGAAGCATCCAAATCCCCCGGACGATCCTAGTACCAATATGCTGGAGAACGAAGAAGATAGAGCTGTTGAAACAAGTGCCTGGGAAGTGCTCTCTAGGAATCCCCCCAATAGCTTGGGGGACCTTGGGGAGCAAGTTGGCTCCCCGAAGAATGAAGTTGCTAATGAGGCGGTCGTGCGACATGTGATCCCTCCCGGATTCCCTAAGTCTCCTTCTACGAGGAGAAAGGGGAAAGAACCCATGGACCTCACCGGTGATGAGGTCCGGATCCTGAAAAAGATGGCGGTAGACGCCAATTTGAGGGAGAAGCCCCCAGATTCTGTCGACAAAGGGAGGGTAGTCAAGCAAATATTTTTACAGACACCAACTACACCAATATCCACAACCTCTTGAGCTGAAGAGATGCCGGATTTTGGGCATCACCCGTATCGCCCACCATGAACATCATCAACGGGCGTCGAGGTAAACGACGTTAAACAAAAGCGCTTCATGGGAGGCAACCCATGCTCTAAACTTTTTACTTCCGCTTTTTAGGACTTTTTCTTAACTTTATTTTATCTATATTTATAAATAAATCCAGCCGCAACAACTTCCGTCGTGAAACTTAGGCGATTTTTGGGTTTTTGCAGAAAACAAGGCCCCAACCGATCGGGTGATAACTCACCCGATCGGTTGGGATGTATCAGCTAACGGCCGTGTCTGTCACCAAATGAACCGATCGGGTGGAGAAGATGAGACCGGGTAATCAGACCGGGTGACCTGGGGAAACTCTCGGAAAGATTTCAGTGATTTGTCAACCGACCGGGTGGCAAGATGCGAGACCGGTTGAGGGACCGGGTGAGAAACTCTGAGTTCTCAGGAAAATGTGTGGAGCGGCAAACCGATCGTTTGAGTTCGCAACCGATCAGGTCGCCTGTAGCGTTTTTTCAGCATCAAATTTCGACCTAAAGTCAACCGATCGGGTGACAACTCACCCGACCGGTTCGACTTAAAACCTATAAATACCGCTGACCCACCCGCTCACAAACCCTCGCCTGATCTCGCCGTTTCTCCATCGTTTCATCTTCCTCCAAGCACCCGACTGCCCAAAACCCCCCTCCCACAACCTCAAATCCTCCATTAACCTCTCTCTCCACCTCCCCCTTGCATCTCTCCGTCTATTTCTCTCTCTCCATCTCCTATTTCGCATTTCTCTAACCCTAATTCCCAATACCAACCCCCACTTTCGAATTTTTGCTGAAAAAGGAGTGCCGTGACTCCACACTTCTCCCGCTGCACAACATTGGGTCGTCCACAAGCGAGGAGCTCGAATTTCTACAGGGTAACCTCGCTCCACTTCTCGAATTTCAATTTTTACCCTAGATATTTGATTTGCTTGGTTTTCGTGTGTGTGCACTTTGATAGTACTTTGCACCCATTTGCACCACTCACACACACACATGGCCCGGGAGAGAGATAAAGGGAAGAGTATCATGCGGGAGGAGGAACCGTCTCGAAAGAGACGTAAACAAACACATCCTCCTCCCCACACACGTGAGCTGACACTAGCCCCTCCCCTGCCTATCATTCCCCCTGTGGACCCCATGTTGGGCCCGCATGTGTAGCTATTTCGGAACCAAGAACAGAAAGACTTCTACCACAGACTTGACACTCGGGGGCATTTATCAACCAAGTTTGCCCACACCCAATCACTCGTCGACCTCGGTGTCTTCACCGAGGTCGAGACTCTCTTTGCTAACCTAGGTTGGTTGGCCTTCCTGAATGCCTCTGCGGTATCCTACCTGTCACTTACCCTAGAATTCCTATCCTCCCTCGTTTGTGAGTCGGGGTCGACCGTCACTTTTCGGGTGCGTAACCAAACCATTCGCACAAACCTGGATACCATTTGTGATATATTTGGTTTCCCTATTCTTGGGAATAACGCTATTCGACACTACGGATATCCCCCGGAATTTGACGTCGATAACTTTTGGTTCCGCCTCACCATACTCCGTCGCTATCCCCGGGGTAAGGCCAAGGCCTCCTCCATCATCCATCCCATATTTTGTCTGGCCCATAGGATCATATCCTCTGCATTTTTCCCGCGGGATGAGTCAGGCACCGTGACTATCCTCGATCTTTTTATTCTTTGGGCCATGACTTTCCCCTTTGTTCGTGATGATGATGGAGTTAGCTTTAGGGCCCCTACTGTCCCTGTTCATGCTGGCGATTGGCTTGTTTACAAGCTTCTCGAGATTAGCAGGGCCAGGAAGGGCAAGATCTGTTGTGGGGGCATTATCACTATTATTTCTTCTTACCCCCGTTTAATATCCATATCCCCCGTGGTCTTCCCATCGCCGCAGGACCCTCACGTCTAGATCTTGACGTCCTGTGGCACATTCATTTGATTAAGCCCCGCCCCGACGGTCGCTTCGAATTCAATTACGGCCACCCCCCTCGCCCGTACACCATTCTCCCCAACCCCGCTCGCATGACTGTTGCTATCGTGGCGGATTGGACTTTTCCGCCCGATCCCGAGTTCTTTGCGGGGTTGCACCTTCCTTTCTTTCCCCCGGACGCACGCAGACCACCTTTCCCTGCCGCCCACTTAGGCGAGCAGGATATTCCTGCGTCCTGGGGAGATATTGGGGCTGGCCCGAGTCACCCTGTTTCTGCTCCTGGCACCATCACTTCTGAGCACCTTTTTGCGGCAATCTCTAGCCTTGTATCCAGTGCCGGCATGACCACTGCTGCCGGCACTACGACCACATCACATGCCGGCACCACTTCTGCATCACGTCTGTCCACTTCCTTTGGTCACCGCCAGGTCTCTGCCCGTCTTGCTCTTGAGAGGGAGGTCGCTGCCCTCCGTGATCTTGCCATGTCCTCTGCCCCCTCGGACCCATCACTGTCCTCCTTTCTCACTCACCCACGGTTCCTCGCACTTGAGAGGAACATGGCCGTCATTCTTTGACTTCTCACTCACTTCCACGGACCACCTCCACCTTCACCACCTCGACGATCTTCTCCTCCAGCCTCCCACACATCCCCCCCTTCATCACCTCCCCCATCACATTCTTCTCCTCCACCATCCCACCCATCCCCACCTCCCCCACCCCCACCTAGGCGATCATCTCCCCCACCCACATCTATTCCCATCCCGGTATCCACTTCTCCTCTCATGACCACCTCCGTCGCGTCCACACCACCTTCTACCTCCTCCGCCGTCACATCATATGTGCGCCGCAAGAAATTGCTGGTGCGCTCCAAATCTCTCCCACCTCCACCCACTACCGTCACCATAACATCTTTTCCCCCCATTTCTATTCCTTTCACCACTGCCATGATCGCCGTCCTTCCACCACCATCCACCTCCACCGACACTCCTCTCATCGTTCACACCACCACTGCACCTATTCCCCCACCTCTGTCCCCACTTTTCCACACACACCCCGCATCCCCCGACCACCCAGTCCCACCCTCTTCCGAGGAGGGCGAGGATTCGCCTTCTCCTGATTTTTGATTTCACTTTGTTTTTTTGACATCCCCCTTGCATATCCCTGCATTTTCACGATCATATCTCATTGCTAGCATTGTCATGACTAGCTTAGGGGAAGTCTATTTTGCTGTGTCGTCGTGTTTTATTTTCTTTTTGTGTGTGTGTGTGTGTGCTTGTTTTACTCTTTGTCGTGTCGTGTCGTGTGCTTTGATCGTGTCGTGTCGTGTAGTCTGTTCATTTTTCTTTTTCTTTCTTTTTCTATTTTCGTGTCGTGTGGTTTGATCGTGATTTTTCTTTATTTTCAGTTTCGTATTTGTGCTTTTCCAAGTTTTTCATTTCTTTTTGTGTCGGTGCGTATTCCCCCCCATTATCATTGCCCTCTGGTACTCACTCTTATTGCATTGAGGGCAATGCAAGCTTCAGCTTGGGGGAGTCGCACTTTGTGCGTCATTTGAGATATTTCTTTTTCGTTTTTGTGCCGTTTTCATCGTGTTTTTAATTTTTCTTTTCTTTTTTTATCTCTTTCTCCTAGAGATGAACCCTATGATGAATTGCCACAAAATCACACACACCTAGCATAGCATCGATAATCACACTCAATAACCCTAGGATTTCGAGTTCTCTTCCATTTCACGCATCGTGGGTCCACTTAGCTTTTTGTGAGTCGTGTGTCGTGCCTATCTGTTTGGTGTGCTTCTGCTTTATGATTCTACTTTATATACCTGTCTAGGAATGACCCTTAGATTATTATGTTTCGCTATGAATATGCGGTACTTATTTCTACTGTCTGCTTCTTCTGCATGCTATATATATCGTACGCTTCATTTCGCATGTGTCGGGATTCCACAATTAAGGACTAGGATAACCCATTTAGCCCATGCTCTAATTAGCGAGAATAGTTTCCTTTGCCCAAGTGTTTAGATTCCGACTTCCTTTTTTGTTTTACTTGGTGCAAATCCCCTCGCCGTGTACCGTTCTCCCACTTGGGAGAGTACACATGTGTATAGCCAAAAAACCCCAAAAATCCAAAAAAAGGAGAAAAGAAAAGAAAAACCCAAAAAGAAGAGAAAAGAAAAGAAAAGAAAAAAATTGTATAGCCAAAAAGCCAAAAAAATACAAATACCCAAAACCCAAAAAAATTCACGTGTGAATATTTTTCCTACTTGCCGAGAATAAAGGGAAGGCGAGAATTTGCACCGAGTGTTCTTCTCCACATCATCTCAACCCCCATCGGTTTCGAAAACACTTGGCTTATGAACTTTTTTAGCTATTATTTAGGCTTTAGTGTGGTGATTTCCTTAACCCTAGTTGTGGAGTCCCCGACGCATGATATGTTTCGATTCTTTCTCTATTCTCATGCATGCTTGAACTACATATATTCACCGCCTTATTCAATTCGAATTGATATTTGGGTCATTTCCTGGGTTTGCGTATATCGAGCTTTATCGCACATCGTAGATAGTGACACGGACTGCTAGCGCACGACCACACTCACTCGCGCTTCACCGCGTGGGCCCACGACACTTGTCTGGACTCGTACTCCTTGGTTTAGTGAAGTGATTTGGCGTTTTCTTGCTTGGTGTGTCGTTTTTGATTTTGTTGGCCCTGACGGGCGATCTAGGATATAGAGTTTTCTTTTCCTCTCTTTCTCTCTATTTTTCCCCTCCGAGCTCCTACTCTCACTCGTCTTCCTCGAGGACGAGGAAGAGTTTAGCTTGGGGGATTTTGACGTGTGTTTATATTTCATATATTTACGCACGTTTTCTTCCGTGTTTTTCCGTATTTTACCGCCGTCTTATATTCGTTTTCTCGTGTTTTCTTGTGTTTTCTTGTTTTCTTTCACTTTTCCGTGTTTTTCGTGTTTTGCAGGAGTTTACTGGCATTTGGGGCATAAAACAATGATATCATGTGTCCCCAGAGCAACGGGAGGAGTCACGCGTGAACCAGGGGGTCAAACGACGAAGATGGCATCTTTCAGCCCCTCACCCGATCGGTTGGTCATCTCCAACTGATCGGGTGATGCACGCGTGCACCACCCGGGCACAGTTTGGAGCTCACGAGAAGTCACCCAGTCGGTTCAGTGACCGGGTCAAAAGCTCAAAGTCTCTGGAAATTTAAATCTGATTGCCAACCGATCGGGTGACCTTCACCCGATCGGTTCACCTGTAGCTGAATTTCAACAGCCAAGACTCGAAGATCCAACCGGTCTCCTCACCCGGTCCGCACCAAGATCCAACCGGTCGGCACCAAGATAGAACCGACCGCACCAAGTTTCAACCGACCGGTTCATACTGACCGGGTGAAACCCCCGCATTGCGCTGTAATTTTGTGAAGCGGTTCACCCGATCGGTTGACTTGTCAACCGATCGGGTGATGTCGTTTTCTATAAATAGAACCCTAGGTTTCCTAGATTCAGGAGTTGGTTATTTTTTACTGTTTTCTTCATTTTGTGACGGCTGTAATTTTCCAGTTTTTGTAAGTTTTCAGATCTTTGTAAAACTTTAGTATTATCTTAATTGCTTTACTACCATTGCATTTCTATGGTCTGATTATGATTTTGACGGTCCATTTTCATTTAGATCGCTTTTTAATGAATATTTGTGAGTAGTTTCCAAATCCGGATTTTGGCGGAAACCCCTTCGTGGGCTCTTCCCGATGCGTCCATAGGGTTAGGAAATCGATAGGGATTAGGAATCTAACGGTTACGCGGGGTGTTTTATTGTCATCGGCGGGAAAAAGACCGCCTTTGACCGTTGGGCCAAGGGGGAATAAACTTGGCGGTTGACTCCCTAGCTAAAGCTCATGCCCTTAGCGTAGACGCCGAATCCTAGCGCGCGGGAGCGACAGGATGAGACGTTGGGAGTTATCAATGCGAGCTTAGTGCTCCCGGAGTCGATCAGTGTTAATGGACACGGGAGTGCCCACTGATCGAACCCGGGAAGTTCGGCGTATCATCCTGGGCACCAACCGGAATATCGGGCCCATGTGATGCCGGTACCACTTTTAGAGGCAACGTCTCACCATTAGACCCTAATTCCGATCGCCATCCTACCCGTAGGCCGTATCGGCGAGAGTCGCTCGTTGGGGTCGAAACCAGAGTCCCGAGTTTTTCCGTCATATTGTCTATACTTTGCATTCCTTTACCGTGACAACCCATCATCCGATCTGGGTGAGCTCACCCACGGGGTGATTTTGATCCTCTTTGACACAAGGACATCCTCGCCTCCCTGTGTTCGACCCCCAAGCCACACTACAACACCGTGCGCTTGCGGTTACAAATATCTAAACCTCCACCGGGTCCCCCGGCCATTTGCGGCTTGCAAACCGGGGGCACGTCACACACCATATTACTTACATTCATCATACCCACAGATAACTTCCATACATCTTAAGCAAGTATGCGTATATGTACTCACACGAGCACATCAGTCACGTATGCAAACATACATATACACAGCTCTCAATACAGTTACTCCCACAGATATGTATAGCTCTACACATGCTATGCATATCCACCACCATGAATACACATTACATGGTACATATGTAGACACCATACATTCATACACCCTTATATTGCTCAGGCACACAAGTATGAATACGTACAACTATCCATATCATCATATAATCACTCAAATACATCCACGATATTCACGCCAAATATTACCACAAGTCTACATACAATACAATGGATTAACATATTAAGCCCACCAGAATACATCATATATATCAGCTATGTACAAACACAACCATATATATAAGGACCCATACAAATATAGGTATAAATAGAGGTAGTATATCCAAGTAACCACAAAGTCACACATATACCTATAGTCCACTATTCATATCTATCCTCAGAAAACTAAGTACCTCAGGTTTCCTAACCTCAGGGCTATATCTTAAGGTTGGATGCTTACCCACCTCAGGACTCATCTACCCACTACAGAACACTACAACCACTACCCTTACACAGCCACAGTGCGGTGACCTGCATTGGCCACCAAATGTAACGCCTTACTCTCCAGGATACCCGGGAATTCCGAATCCGTCCCAGGCTCTCCTAGAGTAGCGAGTATTACGAAGGAAGAAGTGAAAAGAAATACAATTGAGTCAGCAGGCCATTGTGCACTGCTATGGAAGTACATGTAATGTCCCCACATACAAAACACAGAACCCCACATACAAAACACAGAAGACAAAGCATCACAAAGGCATTCACAGAAACCAGCCAACAGCCACAAAGGAAACAGAAGACAAGCTAGGAACACTATTGTCTATGATACAATAATAACCATACACATCTCCATGTCCAACATCATCTATACAACACTACAACTCTCCTAAAAGAAACCCCTAAAGTACATGGTCTCTCAGCTCTCCCCTCAATACCCAACTCGCACTCAAGATCGCACCACTCCAACTCCATTCACCAACGCCACTCTCTTGAGCCTAACTACAACACCTAAAAACCACGAGATGGAGCACGTCAATGTGTACTCAAGTAGGATGTCCAACTTGTGTAGAAATTAAATATTAATTTGAGAAATGTTGTTTTTAGTCACAATATAGTACAAGGCACGAAAGAACCACAAATACATCAGGCAAGGAAAAGAAAATAAGAATCGCACATCTGAAATTTACAACAATTAAGTGTTTCATTACATTTCGTTTGGAAACCTGGGTATTTCGTTGAATATGATGAAATGGACTCCACCCCAAGGTGTGGCGGTAAGGAGCACCCGCCAGTGATACACAAGCATTGTTTTCCTAACGGGGCCTCTTACTCTACCCATTCTCATGCACCAGGTGCAAGTAAGGAAAACTCCACAACATCACAACTCATCGTCTTCGAAATTGAGCAATGTACGTCAATAACCACAAAGTACCCGAAAATGATCAAGGTACATCAACATCATAACACATAGTCCAGCCCATATACCATACTATTCGGTCCCCAGGTTTGCACCACGGGGGCATGAATCACCGCAAGTGCACGGTGCGCTATAGTATAGAAAGATTGTCGAACTCAGGAAGGCGATCGTTTAACGCTTAGCTTTATATGGAAGGAGGAGAGTATGTGGTCGGGGGTTGTCACGAGTGATTGATTGGTTGATTGTGAAAATCGAGAGTTATCTAGAAATTAAATGTCTAAGGTTTTTGGGATTCCCCGCTAGGCCCTTCGATCACGGATGCCAGGTCAAATGGACCTACGTCGGACGACGGATTAGGGTAGGAGTGCCACATCCATAAATGAGAACGAGTATTTAACTTTCATTGTTCCTACTCGTCTAACGCATCCCTATACGAAACAATGATCTCGTAGTCGGCTTCACACGATAATGCGTGCATTAAACTTGACACTGGTCCCAGCTCGCATATCCGCATCCAATATCGTGATCTACGGAGTGCGACGCTATCCTATGGTTGGTTCTAGAAATCGACGTGTTCTCGCATTCACCGATTAGCAGATTGGGGATTAGCGACCGCCCCGGCTCTTGTGTCACTCTCGTAATCACGAGTCCCGGAGAATGGCCGCTAAGCCTAAATCGGATTTGTGGGCATTCTCCCAAGGATACGAAGCCGTCTTCGCGATACCCCGATCCTAAGGAAAATCCCCCAAAACCCTTGTTTAAACCTCCATAGGGCAACCCTAGATTGATCCAATGGAGGTATAACCTAACATCTGATCCCTAGGATCCTAGGGATCGTCCCTAAGCCCTAGATACACACTACCCTAGCATGGCAAAAGCTCTAAATACCATAGCAATAGAGAAAGACATATCTAACTGGTTAAATGGCATGAAATTAATTTCAATAGAGAGAGTAAGAGGAATAAGAGAAATGGTAAAGAAATCAAGGAAATCTAACCACAAACAAAGAAATAGATTGCAAAAGAGTTGTCCAAAAGAGAGCTATCAAAATAGCTCTAAGGATTTAGCTACATAAAAATCCATCTTAACCTACTCTAAAAATCAATCAATATTTATACAAAACAGTTTGGGTTCGGGTTTTACAAGAAAACCAACCCGAAAACCATAATTTTAAGTCAAATAGGAGTCTACCGACCTATCGCTCGGTCGAGCGGTGCCTTGTGTAGTGCTCTGCTTGGTGCTCGAGAAGGGGCTGCTCAGGCGAGCGAGTTGAGTCGCTCTCCCGAGCGTCATGTCGCTCGGTCAAGTGAATTAAGCTCCAAAAATCCAGAGCCCAAGTCTTGCATTTATTAGGCTCCTCTGACGGGTAGCTCGGGCGAGCAGGCTGGTCGCTCGCCTGAGCAAGCTTGTCGCTCGGCCGAGCACTGCGAAGAAGGAGGTTGGCGTATCACAGCTCGGCCGAGCACATCTTGCGCTCGGTCGAGGGATCTGCCATAAGCTCTGTCATCTCCATTCTCATCTTCTTTACTCCTCATCTCTTCTTCTCTCTTCTTCTACTTCCCTCCTTCACTTTTTTGGCCTCCTTCGGTTGTCGTGGCGAGGCGAGGCGAGCTTTGGCATCGATGTTGTGCCCAGAACCCCATATCGCTCCGAATCATGTCGAATTCCCTAAAAACACATAAAACATTGAAAGAATCATGAATATCGAGAAAAGCACAATATAATACGAAAATATGGATTCGGGTGATCGAAACGACATGGGAATGCTTGGTTAAAACATGGAAAATATAGACACAACAAAATTCCCCAAGCTAACTTCTTACTCGTCCTCGAGGAAGACGAATAAGGAGTTTGCTGGAGGGCAAAAACAAAGAAGTGCAAAAGAAACCAAAAGATAGGAAAGACGACTAAATCATCTCCTCATGTCATAGCATGCAACAACACTTCAACTTCATAAATTAAAAACGCACTACTCATGAGGAATCATCACGTCTAGCAAAGAATATATATAGAATGGATTTTCAAATGAATGGCATGAACTCGAATATATGATATGAAGTTAGAGGGGGATTCCTATTATAGCATTCAATCAATATACAGAATCCATGAACCGAGCTCAAATCTCCACAACTCATTCTCTAAGCAGCGAATAGTATCATGACCAATTAATTCAACTATGCAAGATGATTTTAATTATTTTCATAAATGAGGATGGTAAGTTCAATTAAATCCAGAAATCACCGGACTAAACTCTTTCACAATCCTTAGAAATCATCGACCTTGACATGTCCCTATTCAATATAGAAAGTGAGGTAGAGATGTGGGATATTTCTTTTTACAATTGTTTTTGGCTATACAATTTTCTTTATATATACATACTTTTATTTTCTTATATACACGAGATAACTCAATATATACTAGAGGCGGCCTATGCATCCCAGACCATATGGTCTTAAGGCATCGGGTTACAAAGAACACCTCGGGCCTATTATTTGTATGTAATTTTTTTGGGTTTTTGATTATTATTTTTCAATTTTTTGGGATTTTTGCAAACTCGCGTAAATGCGATGGAATGCAAAGCACGATCAAGGATCGCAATTGGCTATATACAAAAAATAAAAAGCATAAAATTGGAACATTGCTCGGTGTTACAATATCTAGTAGACGCTACATAATTGTCGTGGGTTATCCAAACCCAATTGAACTACCATCCATTATGGAAATAGACGTTTTCACACAATCATGCAATTTTCACTCAATTTTCAATCAATCATGCATTTTCAAGCTTAGTTGTTTCGAGAATACTCATTGTGGAGAATATGAATTTAAAGCATGTGAAAGCATATTAAAATGCATCCTAATCAAGGAATATCTCTAACACACGGAAGCATAGAGTTCAAAAATCATAATCCATTCTAGATATATATGCGATGACGCATACAGACTATGACGAATCCTACGTGAGTGTGTGAAGCAGATAAGTTGAGTGTGCGCAGCTTATAGTGCAATCATGGGAGACTCATCTTTAGTCTAAATAAAAGAAAAAGAGAAAGAAATGAAAAACATTCATACAAACAAACAAGAAAAGAAAAAATAAAAATGATCATAAAAAGGGGGAAAATGGGAATAAGGAAATGGAGATGATGCTAAGGTATAAAAGATTATAGCGGACCTAAAAATGGGAATAAGGAAAAAGAATAAGTAAAAAAACGATAGCACTCATCCCCCAAGCTAAATACAGCAGTGTCCTCACTGCTGCGAACACGGGCGTAGAGACAGGAAATGATGCTAAGGTGGTATGGGTGGGATGAAAGATAAAGGAAGGTATAAAAGATGCATATGCATATGTACAGTATGTAAGTATATACAAAAATGGAGATGATGATGATGCAGGTGATGATGATGCATAGTATGTACAGTATGGATACTATGGACAACAAAAATCGAAGTCAGAATGTGACTCCCCCAAGGTGGACTAAGCTAGGCCCCGAAAAGACATATGGGTAGAGACATGAAATGATGCTTAGGTGGTGTGGGTGGGATGAAAGATAAAAGAAGGTATAAAAGATGCATATGCATATGTACAGTATGTAAGTATATACAAAAATGGAGATGATGATGATGCAGGTGATGATGATGCATAGTATGTACAGTATGGACACTATGGACAACAAAAATCGAAGTCAGAATGTGACTCCCCCAAGGTGGACTAAGTTAGGCCCCGAAAAGACATATGGGCACAATGAGAGGATGGTGAGACACTAGGACATTGAGAAGCTAATAAATTAGACAGCACCACCACCCGGTGGGGGTGGTGGCTGAAGAAGGCGAAGGATACGGTCCAGCTTCTCGATTTTCCGTTGTCCAATATCAGTGAGTGTCCTCACGGCTCTGCAGAGATTAAGTACAGCCTACTCCACCCCCATATAGTCGACCTGCAATGTTGGGGGGGCGAGTGCTGTTGGACGCTCCCCTAGAAGATGTGCCACATGTGGTGAAAAAGGGATGCACTGGGAGTGCAGGCTGTGCAGATAGTGGTGCAGTGGGGATAGCGGTAGTGGAGAAAGGAGCAGAGGTCAATGCCAATGTGTGTGCAAGTGAAGATATGGCAGGTACAGATACGACAGAGGTGGTGGCAGCAGTTGTGGAGATAGAAACCGCCACACTCTACATAAGAATCATCGAGACGGTGCTGGGAATGGGTACGGTCAGGGATACAGGCACCAGTGTGGTCTCAGGTGGCAGTGAGGAGGTGTAGACAGGAGGATCAGCTAGTAGATCAGAAATGAGGACCTCAGCTAATAGGGCTGGGTCCCCGACAAAGGTGGAGAAAGACGGCTCGGTGGCAGAATCAGAAGCATATGGTGCAATAGATGTAGCAGGGCCCTCAACAGATATAGAGACAGAAGGGGACGCTACAGGCTCAGACTGGGGCAGGGTGTGTGGTGGCTCCTCAGCATGTTCAGCAATGGCGTTCAGCTACTAAGTAGGCTGCTACTGGGCAACCTACTCATCATCGGGCTCCAGCTCATAGATGGGGGGATGCGCTCCTGGATGGGGAGGATCCACTCAATCTGCTGAGGGGCCACGGTGGTCAGCTCTGGGCAAGGGAGCACCATATAATCAGCGTTATGATGCCTGTGAATATAAACCCAGTGTCAATCACCATGGGCCCTAATAATTTGCATGTGCGTAAGCACACGTAAGGATAGTGTAGTAGGGCACGTCACCTCTAGAAGATCCTGGGGGAGGACTAGAGTTGCCCTAAGGGCGATGATGGTGAAAAAGCTGCCATAATAGATGAGGCCCCTCTACAAAGTAGTAGCCCAATATAAACGATCAAAGAAGATCTGTGTGTAATCAATAGGGTAGGAGGGGCGAGAGGTTCCATCTGCTAACGCCTCATGAGGGAGGGTCATGCCCCACAAAAGGACGAGCAAAATAGAGGACATAGTCCATGGCTCGTTTATACATAGTATGATAGTGGCAAGCTGGCGTTGGGCTAGCCGAAGGCAGGGGTGGATGATCGAGGAGGCTTTCAAGCGGCTAGTGCTGAAGGAAGGCAAATCGGAAATCCTCTCCCAAAAGCGAGTAGTGTAAATAGCGGGGGGAGTATCCGAGCCAGGGGTATAGGTGGTATCGACGACGGGGACTGCATGCCACTGGAATAGGGTCTGGAGTCCCTCGTAAGTGAACTCCATCTCCACGTCCAGTATGGAGAATGCAATCCTTGTGTCGGTACGACAAAGTGAGCTGAGGGCCTCTACGGTAAAGCAAATGTAAGTCTTCGCCTAAAGCCCTAGGAAATGATCCCAGCCCAGGTTCGCGTACAGTTGCCTAACCCTGGGCAAAATGCCTAGCTGCTCTAAGGCTCCTAGGTCGGCAAATTTGGTCAAGACGACCAGGCGCCTATAGAGATCGGCAAAAGCACGACGATGAGCGTTGTCTGTAAAGGTGATGTCGTAGGTCTCTAAGGGGTGTCTCAGGTTGTGGGGGTGGCGGGGGTGGTGCTGTGGGTATGGGCTGACTCCGGGGGGTGGGGTGGGCTAGTGTCCTTGCTGAGGAGCAAGCAGACTGGGATTTCTTCATGGCGTGTCGGGGTGAAGGGGATAATGGTGGGGATAGGGTGGGAACACGTGTGGTGGTGCGTGGCCTAGCATAAGGGGCCCTCTGCGAGAACTTCCTCTTCTTGGGAGTCTGAGGTGGAGGGGTTGGGGTTGGGATGGTGGGGTGATAGTGGTGGGTGTGGTGGAAGTGTGTGGGGGTGCTGTGGGTGTGGTGGAAGTGCATGTTGTCATGCCCCGATTTCCAAAACGGGTGCGAGGACGAGACAAAGGTTCGCATGGGCCAGAGCTGTGAGGCTCGGGCCCAATAAGCGTATGTAGGGATACCAAATAATTACAGGTTCTTGCATATAAAAGTTCATAACAATAAGATAAAAGTACTCGAAAGGAAATTTCATTCATTATTAAAGAGGCAATATCCAGCATTATATCAAGTCTAAAAAGAAGCCCCGAGCAAGGTAACAACTGCGGAAAAGGGAAACTAATGGTGCGACGCACCCAACCTAGACAAGAAGTTAAAATGGTGCTACGTACCCAAACTAGAAAGCAGTAACCTCCATAAGACAGCAACGGTGAGGAACCTCTAGGTCTTGTCCTTGTCTAGAACGTACTCCGGGTCAACGTCCTCTGGCTCCAAGTCCTCAAGTGAAACCGGCTCGTCTGTGTACTCCATCTCAGTACCTGACGTACAACACCCAAGAGAAAAGGAGATGTACGTCAGGTAAAGTCTACAAGGGAAAGGTGATAAGACTCTACTGCAAGTGTAAAGGAAATTAAAGACGACACTTTAATGTTGAGTACATGAGAGATGCAACAACATGACATTTATACGTTTATGCAAGGAAAGTAAAGACTGTGCAGAAAGTAAACGTGGCAGGCAAAATTCGTAGCGTAAGCTACCAGCTATAAGACATGGCAAGACTAGACAAGACTGTGTGACACCAAGCGACTCGACACCAAGACTGTGTGACACCAAGAGACCCGACACTAAGACTGTGTGACACCAAGCGACTCGACATAAAGAGGGTTCACGCCTTCAGCTTAGAAAGTGGCCAAACTCTCTAACCTAGTGGATGCTCAACCCAACCCCACCCCAAGTGCTCAAGAAAATACTGGACGTGGATCACTCACTTTGCTAGGTGAGTGCCTCTATACCCACTAGTTGCAGGGGCCACTCACTCTGCTAGGTGAGTGCCGAGCTTCTCGTAAGTTGTTCCGTACCAAGGATCACCCACTCTACTAGGTGGGTGTCTCAATCCCCCGCGGGTTGCCTAGGGTCACTCACTCACTCGATGAGTGCCGGGCTTCCCGCAGGTTGTGTATCTGTACAAGGGGTCACTCTCTCTGTCTTGGAGAGTGTCATATTGCCCGCAGGCTGTGCAAGACACTTCGTGAATGATGTTACATGGCATGACATGAGTATAGTATGTTATTCTAGGGGGTCCACATGCACACACACACACACACAGATAGTTCCTAGCATGACAGTTATATCAATTTATACCTAGACTTCGTTGTCAAGTCTAGGCTATCATGACGGGGTCCCAGACGCTATCATTTCACGTCCGGTTCTCTTGTTCAACAATGTACAATTTTAAGAAGGAAGTGGCCTAGACGTGGCTGTAACTACGCAAGTGGGTACACTTGCCTGCGGTGGCAAGAAGAACGTCCGTCGGAAGCGTCTCGTCGTGGAAAGCATGTCGGTCAACGTCCGCTGTCACAAGTCAATGTGCGGGTGTCAGGACCAGTTTAGCAAATCCTGTTAAGCTATCTCTAAGTTGACCGTGGCTATCCTATCAGTTTCAAGTCAAGTTTGAGTGTTCAGCCTATTCGACGATTCTACCATATATGCACAGTTAAAAAGTCCGATAGTTGATTCTAGATTAGCACAACATTTTAAAGGAGTGGAAAGTAAATTTAGTTATTTAAGTTGTCGATTTTTAATTAGGGTTTGATGACATATTGTTTGGATTGCTACGAGTAAAGGGACCAACCTAGTACGACGAACGCACATGAGTCTGACGTCAGATCTAAAATGGTGGTGGGCCTCGTCGTCTCTGGTTTCCTTGACTGCGGGTAGCATAGTAAGGAAAGTCACCTTGGAATTGTCTCGGCTGTGGGTAGTGCAGTGAAATGGTACGGCGTCGGGGTCGCCTCGGTTGTGAGTAGCGTAACGAAGCTACTTGAGATAATGGTAATGGCAGGGATGTCAGGAGAGCGTTCGGCATGGGGATCAAGCGAGGAGAGCGCATCGATGTCGGGAGGTCACAAGGTCTGCTGCGCATAGGCTCCTAGGGTGCAAGGGGCTGCCGTTTGCATGCACGGAGGTGGAACAAGGGAAGGCCGGTAGTAGGGGGTTCTCAAGGGGAGAGAGAGAGAGCCGGCAGCGGTGCTGTCGTGCGTGGAGGTGGCTGAGCACGTGCAGGGGTTTGGCCTGGTGGTGGCCAGCAGTAAAGGGGGCCGATGGCAGCACTGGACGGCTGCTGTGTGCTGAGGAGGGCCGGCTGTCGGGGGTCTCGGGGGTTGTCGGCAGTTTTGAGAGGAGAGAGGAGCTGTGTGGCTGGTGGTTGCGGCCTAGGGGGCTGGAGCAAGGAGGGGTGGCCGGAGGTGGCTAAAGGGGAAAGGGAAGAGGGCAGGTCACGTGAGGGGTTCTATCGTGAGGGTGGTGGCCGAAAACATTGGCGGAAACTGGCTGTAGGACTGTCAAGGGGAGAGGGAGTTAGAGCAATGGAGTTTTGAGAGGAGGCCAGAGCAAAAGAGGATGGCCAGCCGTGCAACGGAGGCATGCATAGGAGCTTGCGGTTGGGTACTTCTGTGGGCCTAGGAAGAGAAAGGCCGACAGCTAGGTTTTAAGAAAACCCTAGGGTTGGGTTGCTTGTGTTATATTGAGAGGAAGTTGCTAAAGAGGGGCGAAAATGGGTGCACTTAAGGGATAGATGGGAGAGAGTGTGTGAGATGGGAGGGTAGTCTTAGTGTGGCAATTAGCCTAGAAAGTTATATCATAATACGTAGGATCTCCTAAAGATTAGATTTGATTTGATTAGGATTTGAAATTTGAAATTAACTTAGGGAAAAAATTCATATTAAGATAATTGGTATGGTGAGTCAATCTAACGGTGTCCGAAAATACAAGAAAAATATCGGGACGACTGTGGCGATGAGAGTATCGAGAATGCAGGGATCGGACACGTGCTAGGTTCACAAAAAACGATAATAAAAATAAAAATCCAAACGTCGAAGCCTAAAGGTTAAGACACCTCTTCATTCAAAGCTGATTTGTGGAAGAATGACCTGTGAAATGACGTTCATAAAAAATTCCACAAATAATTACTCTCTCCGAGGGTCACACCGATATATAACTTCGTGTGTTTAGGATACAAGAGGAGGTCACAATAAATACGCATACGAAAAAGAACATACGCGCTGAAAAACAATCGATCGAAAAGCGACCGTTACACGTGTGGTGGGGGGAAGGTTGTATGTGGTGGTGCTGTGGGTGTGGTTGTGGTGGATGCACGTGTAATGCGTGGTGAAGGTGCAGCGGAAATGCATGGAGGTGCTATGGAAGTGGTGGTGGTAGAGCTAGGTTGTTGAGGGGCAACAAAATAGGTTGACATGTCGAAAAGATCTGAATCAAAACAAATATCAAATGGATTGCAGGATTCAGAAATGGAATGGGTAAAAATATCTCCCTGAGTGGGAGCAGTGAGCTCTGGTGGGCGGTCCTCTGTTGAATGATCATCCATGGTGATGGAAGGTAAAGGCGGTAGAATCTTCTCTGTGGCATCCTCCTGAACATCAACCTCTGGCTCTGCAGTGATACTCCCCTAGTGTCTCATCTCAGTTGTCTCATCAGAAGTAACTGCAGTCACACCTGGCATCACTGTCTCATCAGAGGCCATGGTGATGGAAGGTAAAGGCGGTAGAATCTTCTTTGTGTCCTCCTCCTGAACAACAACCTCTGGCTCTGCAGTGATACTCCCCGAGTGTCTCATCTCAGTTGTATCATCAGAAGTAACTGCAAGCACGCCAGGCATCACTGTCTCGTCAGAGGTGACATCGTCCACCTTCTCACGATGCACAGCTTTGGCCTCCTCAATAGTAGGCACAAGTGGCGTTGTGTGCTCTGGTATTTCCTCCACATTGTAGAAATGGGTCTTGTTACCCTCAACTAGAGAAAATACTTTGCCATCGATTCTACCTACAGGAGAGAGGTGATGACTAATAAAACCTTAAAATGAAAGATCAAAAGGATCACCTATCGTTATTGTCAGTAGACCGGTGTATTGGACTACGTCCACGATGCTTCTCAATAGGTCTGTATGTGTGTCCTCATTTTTATCAATATGAGGGAATGGTTCAAGAATGGGAGGCAGCTCGGGTACGACACCAGAAGCAATGACGTTGTCGCCTACGCAGCTCTAATACTTGATGTAATGATGCGAATATTCTCCCCCAAGATGAATGCCATCATCACTCTCCATAGCCAATGTGAGTTCTGCGTGTGCTTGTGACGTCGGGTGCTCATGAAACATAAGAGTCTTACAGAGTTCATCGACCTCTTGTTGCAACTTGAGGGTCTCATTCTGCTAAGATCTATTAAGTTCCACTCTCTCCGCAAACCATGAAAATGCTAAATTAATGGGATGATCAGGACTCAAGAGGCAGACGCTGCTTTCGTAGGGCATGTGTCCCTCCATGTCACTAGACTCGCAGTAAGTATAGAACGCTGGGTAGTGGCCATATCCTTCCATGTGATAGTACGGGTCCCATGGATAATATTCGTATTCTTCCATATGAACCTCATACTGCTCTGAATAATCTTCGCCTGAATACTCCCAAGATTGTTCCATTGTACCTAAATAGTCAAAAACAACATCCTGGAAAAGATATCAGTGGTACAAGAAAAAGAGATAGCAATAAAGTGGTGGCGGATAAAAATATCTCTCTTTGTTTCTCTTTATAAATTTTTGTTATTATTCTAATTGTGATAAATAGATAGCATGGCAGGACGCCTCCCTGGCAATGACGCCAAGAAATTGTTCGGTCGTCCCTTTGCTCTTGCAATCGGGGCGGTGGTCGAATGTCGTCTTACCACAAGCGCATGGTGTAAACAGTGGCGAGCGGGTATCGTATCCACGGGGAGGTGGTTGTCACACTACCTATAGATCCTAGGCTGACTTAGGCTTCGTTGTTTTATTAGGTGGAGATGGTTTATGGAGTATCGTGATGGTGGTGGATGTGGAACGTGAGGGTGTCATTGTCAGCGGGGCACATCCAAACACAAAAGAAAACAAATAGAACAAAGAGAAAACGAATGAGGGGAACTATCACTAGGGTGTCGGGAATCCCCCATAGGGCTTTCGGGTTTGGAAAACGGGTCAAGGATCCCTTTGTCGAATGACGAATGCGGGTAGGAGTGTCACATCTAGAGATGGAAACAAGAACTTGACTTTCGTCGTCATGCTTGTCTAACGCCTCCCCATGCGTAGCCGTGCTTTTGCAGTTGGCTTTGCATGGGGACGCATGCATTACGCTCGACAATTGGTTCCCGTACCACAAATCCGTATTCACTCTCATGATCTACGGACTGGGGTACCACTCTACAGTTGGTTCAGGTAGTCGGGCTACTCTCGTAGTCACTGACTAGCGGATTTAGTATTAGTGATCACCCCCGGCTCTCGAGTCACTCTCGTGAACGGAGCCCTGGAAACACCACAAAGCCCGAATCGGATTCGTGGGGAATTTCCCTAGGATACGGAGTTGCTTTCACGATCCTCCGATCCTAGGGCTAATCCCCCAAAACCCCTTATCCAAATTACCGTAGGGAACCCCTAGATTCGTCCAACTAAAGTTAACCCATCAACCAAACCCTAGAATCCTAGGGTTCTTCCCTAATCATAGCAATAAATCTACTCAATCAAGGGAAAAGATATGAAACAATGGAAATCAACATCACAAAGAAAAACAAGCAAAGATTCAACACCGAAAACAATTGAGAGACAACAAAGACGATTCAATCAAAAGAGAAATGCTTAGATAATAAGGATTCAATACAAAATTAGCAAGGAGGGGGCCAATGCGTAGCCTAACCTCCGAAAGATAGTCTCCAAACCTCCAAACCTAGCTCTCCCAACCAAAGAGGAGATTCCATTTTGTTGTTCTACGAGGATGCGCACCCCCAAAAAAGGTAATGCACACCCTCACCCCCCAAGTGCAAGGGTGTCTGAGCAATATATTCCCGATGCGTTTGGGGTCAAATCCACAGGATGGTGTTTCTTATACTACCTATCGATTCCTAGGTTGATTAGGCTTCGAGTTTTATTGGTGGAGGTGGATTACGAAGGAGGTCGTAATGGCAATGTGATCGCTCCCGAATATACACCCGGAAAACAATGTGGCTTTACCGCAAGTGCACGGTTAAGTGGCAAGCAGGTATCGAATCACAGGGAGGACTAATGACAATACTCTATTTGAATTACTATGCTATTTGGTGGAAAAATCGTTTGGGAATGGATGATGTAACAATCGTTCGACTATCAAGCAAATTCAATATAATAAAGATGTCTAGGGCTAGGGAATCCCCACTATGGATTTTCAAATTATCAATGTGAATTATGAACAACCATGCAATCAAACATGGTTAAAGGTGAACTTGTAGCAACTCTATGGAGAACCGACTCACGCTGTCGCTCAATTGTAGGTCTATAGCAATCTAAATTAGAGCCTCGCTGTTGTGCAAGCCTAACTCAGACCGCTAGCATTAAGATTGGTAATTATGTCCAATCCCAACTCAAGATCGTTGTTGCGCAACTTAGGTTCATATCTAGATCATGATAGTTCATACTCGTTCACCGTCGTGCAACGAGTATGAGTATAGGAAATCAGTAAAAATGCTAGCTTTGGTCGCTGTCGCGCACCAAATCTAGGGAATTTAGATTGTAACCCTAAATCGAATATCTATGGATTTACTTAGATCAAGATCCTCTGTCAAGCTCACGAGATCCAAGCGAAATCCCTATCTATTCGTAGTAAATCAATCAAGATCTAACCTTTCTAACAAGCCTAATAGCATGGCAATTCAATAGATCTCACAATTCAAGCATTAGATCCATATGGTTCATCCCTTTGCCCCAGAGCAAAGGAACTACTCGCAATGCATATTAGAAATCAATAGAGAGATAAGATCAACAATAGAATTCATCATGCAATCAAGATTCAACAAGAGATATAACATAAAAATTAAAACTTACAAAAGATCCAGACAAACCAAGGTCGCAACGAAGCTTCAAATAGAAAATTAAGATCCGATCTTCAATCTCTCGCTGATACAAAAGCTCAAACTATGATTAGAAACTAAGGAAAAATAATTCTAAGAAGTCTATCTGGTCTCTCCTTGGCTGGAGACAAAACTGGGCTTAAATACATGCCCAAAAGAACCAACAAACGCAGACCAAACTGCTCTTGCCCCGCCAGAAACCCTAGCTTTCTCGACTGTGCATCTGCACCACTCGGCCGAGTAGGAATCTTACTCGGTCGAGTGAAAATTCTACTCGGCCGGGTATGACAGTCTACAGATCGTCCAGAAAAATAGAGAATTTGGCTTGGCTCTCTTCAAAATCTTGGCCTCCACTCGGGCTAGTGGAGTTCTTACTCGGTCGGGTGGAATTCACCACTCGGCCGAGTACATTGTGGTACTCAGGCTAGCAGATGTCGTCGTGTTAGTTTTGCTCGACCGAGTCGGCTGCTTCACTCGGCCGAGTGAGCTGCCTTGCTCGGCCGAGTGGCCTGTTTTAGAGCTCATTTCTTCTCCTCCTTGCTTCCTCGTCGATTCCTTCGACGCCCTTCTTCTTTCACTCATCATCCAGTGCCGTTAACTCTCCGATCTGATCATGAGCGATGCTCTGGCATGCGTGCAAGTCCTCTAGGCTGTAAATTGCACCCGATTGCTACATATCTCCTGAAATTAGACGAAAAACGAGAAATAGTGAAAAGTATCGAAATATCGTCAAATAACCGTGAAAATCACGATATGAGCAATCGAAATGGAATGCAAATATGCAGAAAAAATGTGTAAAATATGAGCCTATCAAAATCCTCCAAGCTTACCTCTTACTCGTCCTCGAGGAAGATGAGTAGAAAGGTGAACTCGGCGAATAAAAATAAAGAAAAAGCGATGAACGAAAAAGAAGATGAAGAGGTGAAGATGCTAGATCATTCTCTCATAACTTGGAATTGCATACTCAAATAGCACGACCAATGAATAGAAACATGCTAAAGCTTTTCACTTCTATACCATTTCATATAGATGCTGATAGAAAAACTAAGAACAACAAAAATCATATGAAATATGAAATCATTTTAGAATCAACATCGTCACGGGCATGGAAAACGATATACACAATCATAGATCACACAGTTTTCAATTGACCGCTTTCTACTTGGAGTATAAGAGATATCACACTTTTCAATTCGATAAGAATAGAAAAAGATGGTTTTCATGAATTTTATGCCAATATTCAATTCATAGACGTCGTTATACTCTAAGTAGTCTCCCTAAGTATCAAAAATTACATAGCTTAGGTTGTCATGCACATATAGGTAGTCACACTCTCTCACGCCGTTGGATCCCCTCCCCCTAGCTTATCTATAAGCATGGTGGCATCAAATATGAAAATACGTCTTTTCCCCAAATTTGTTAGCTCCAAAGAAAAATAAGAAGTGTGAAAGGAGGAAAGATGGGATTGTGTTTATACGATGGAACTTCCAATCTTCTCTTTTTTCTTTTACACACACACACACACACACACACACGAGAACAATCCCAAATAAAATTAAAGGATATAAATATATATTTTTTCTTTTGGGATTTAAGGAGCTTATTCTTTTTAGCATGGATAAGATGGAATTATAAGATTCACTAAGGGGAGATTCACCAATGGCTATAAGTATAGAACTGATGTTCAAGATATGTGGAGAAAGAAAGATACATAACGCTCGGTTTACGCTTTGTATGTGCACAACAACTTCAGCCGGGTAATTTAATTTACTCAGTTTGATAAGAAAAAAGTAAACTAATCCAATCATATCAAATAGGAATCATTCATTTGACCTGGAAGTTCAAAGCACATTTCATGCAAAAAGAAGTGATAATAGAAAGGCAAAGCAGTACTCCAAGTATAGGCAATCAATGCGTGAAGCTTGGTGTGTTTTCTACGAAGGGTATACAATAATAGTTTCCAGACTCAGTTAACGCTAAAATTTCATTCAAATTCATATAATAAGCGATGGAAGTTCTTTTTCTCAAATGCATATCAATGTATCGCATATGATATCAGAAATGAAAACGATAGCATGACAAGAAAATACGTGCATATGAGTAAAGCAAACACCAAGATATAGTCATCAACAGGAATTCATCTCTAGCAAAGAAAGTAGGAGAAATAAAGAAGAGAATAAAAAAACTAACTAAACATATGCAAGTCACACCAGAAGTAAGAAAACGTGATGCATGGCAAGAAAATGAAAAAATGAGTGAAAATGAGTGAAAAATAAAGAAAGGTGAAAAATAAAGGTAAAAATGAAGAAAAATAAAAAGTGAGTGTGTGCACTCACTCCCCAAGCTAAACTTCACATTGTCTGCAATGTGCTAAGTATGGCATAAGGACGTATAAGATTAGGGAGGGTGGGTGTGGATGCATGCATGATAAAAGGAAAAATAAAGAGTATAAAATATGACGTGTGGTATATGAAAATGATGGATGCAGCAGGCATGCACATGATGGATGAAAGGTGCAAAATGGAGACAAAAATGTTGGCCAGAAGTGCACACTCTCCCCCAAACTGATATATAGCAAAGTGCCAAGCAAAATGTGATCAAAAAAATCGGTGAAAAAAATGATGGCAAAATGATGGGGCAAGAGGTGGAGCAGTAATAACATGGTAGGCATCAGGTGTACGTGCCTAGGCTGGTGGTGGTGCGCCATCACCTCCCTGTGGTGGGGGCGATGGTGGCAAATGTGCTGGCTGGGGGATGGGCCGGGGTGCTGGTGGTGGAAGCTGAGACATGTGCTCAAGGATCTGGTTCAGCATATGCTAAATACCAGGAAGAAAGGCGGCACGTGCCTGCACAGAGCTAACGGTGGCAGCGAGAGCCCAAATATCTGCTCTGAGCCCACTCACGGCCCCCTCGACAGAATAGAGATGCTAAACAAGGGCATCGGGGGCATGATCAGAAGGTCGCACTGGAGGAGGTCAGGTCTGCCGCACACGGCCACCATATACAAGTGGGGCCACTAGTGGGTGAGGGTAAGGGGCAGTGCTCGCTAGAAGATGCTCAGCCTTAGTGGGTGTCTGAGACGTAGGAGAGCTCTCTGAAGTGTAAGCAGTGGCAGAGGAGGATGAGGCAGCGTGGGAGGAAGAGGCGGGTAGAGAGGTCGTGGACACAGAAATAGGGACAGACGTCACGACGCTTTTGGTGAAAATCGCGGCTGCGGAGACTGAAGGATCGATGATTGGGGAGGTCGTGAAAGCAATAGAAAATGACTCCCCAGGGGTCGAGAAATCGGGTGAGGACAGGGTCTCGGTAGATGAAGATAAGGAAGGCTCGCCTCTCTCAAAGGCTGTGGGGGTGGTGCTCTCAAGGATCATGTAGGAAATGGGATCAACACTCAGCAGCACAAAAGAATGGGTGGCAGTGACAGACATAGCAACAGAACTCTCGACACTGGCAGAGGTGGGGACAGAAGTGCCGGGGGCTGGAATCAGATCAGGGCCAGGGTATGGGAAGGGGATCTCCGGGGCAAGAGGGCCGAGAAGGGGCTCCTACTGGGCATCCTCAGGCTTGAGTATATAGGCAGCTGGAATGAGGAGCTCCATCTCTGGTCTTCACTCCCCACCTGCGGGTCCAATGTGGGTCCGAGTAGGGCTCGGAAGCACCATATAATCCGCTGAATATGGACCCTGTAGCCAAACCCAGTGGTGCTGACCATGATGATGCATCATCCTCATATGGGCCATAACATCTATAGAAAGTGAAGTGGGGCCCGTAGGTCGGAGCAAGCCAGCAGGAAGCTCAATCTCGCACATTAGAGCAAGCAAGGTGATCAGACCTCCACAACAAATCGTCATCCTAGCGGCGATAGAGAAAACAATGCGGTCAAGATACCAGCTAGCTATATCAATAGAAATGGCGGGGACTAAGACATCACCGTCACCCTTGAAGGCTCTCGCTCTAGTCATCACGTAGAGCATATAGAGCTCCGACATAGACATTGTCTCAAGCTTACACCTCGCTAGCATGGTAGTTACCAAAAGGCACTGAGCAATCCGTAGGCAAGGGTGGACGATATAATAGGCCTTGGCCCGGCTAAGATCAAATGGAAGAGGGGAACCAATGATCAAGGTCCATAATGTGTGTGTATCAAAGGAAGCAGGGGTATGGTGAGTGAGACCATAAGCACGGTCGAGGTCAGGGACAGGGGGCCAATGGAAGTAAGCATGAGCATATCGAGAGTGATCTTGCACTCCCGATCCATCAAGCGAAAGGTGCACCCCCTGGCAGTCCTACGGATAGAACTCAAGACCTCGAGAGTCGGACGAACGTAGGTGTCCGCTGACACCGACAGAAAGTCATGCTACCCCACATTGTCGTACAACTGGAGCAGCCCCTGAAATACCCCTAGGCACTCAAAGTCATCTATGTGAACGAACCTAGAGGGGACTATCGAACGCTGGGAAAGCCTCTCAAATTTGACGCGATGCGCGTCATCTCTAAAAGTGATCCCCATCGTATCGATCACCGTGGCGGGCTGTGCTGGTGGGGGTGGAATGGGTGAAGTGGGAGTCGGGAGTGTGGGAGGTGGATCGCTAGGAGGCGAGGAGTCCACTCTAGCGGTAGAGGGACAGGGGTCGTCGGGCCTCTTCCGCTTAGAAGCGGGCTACTGTGCATGAGACCTAATGCGTGGGGGCATCATGGTGCCGTGAGATGCGAATAAAATCACAACGTGCTGAAAATAAAATAGGGAACGGGTGTACCAAGCACGATGCGGCTTCTCGAAAGCAATCTGAATGAGAGACGCCTCTGCTGCAGCTCCAAATCAGCACATGATCTCCCCCAAGCTATCCTAAAGCACAAGAATAATGGATTAGCAATGGATATCACATAATCAAGGGGTTGATCAAGAGAAATAGGCGTAAATAGGGTTCAATTTGGAGTTCGGGGGTGAATTGGGCTTACGAAATGGGAAAACGGAGAATAAGGACTTTTTCAGCTTGGAGGGATGCCGATTGTCGACCGGTGGTGAGAGAGGCGGCGACGGTGGTTGCTCCGACCAGGGGGGATCACGCTGCTCGGGTGAGTCACCGATGGATCAGGCGAGTGGAGGAGGGTTTGGGTGAGTGGATGAGGGTTCAGTCGAGTCGGGGGAGAGAGAGAGAGAGAGGGCGGCGTGGAGAATTGGGGATTTTAAAACCCCGAGCATCGATTCGATTATTATAGGGCTAAGTCGGTTCGAGTCACTCGGCCGAGTGATGGTTATCTCTCAGTCGAGTCGCAATTAGAAACAGAGTAGGATATTTTCAAAAAATTTGCATCAATCTCCGACTCAACCGAGTAGAACTCGTCACTCGGTCGAGTAGACTAGATTACTCGGCCGAGTAGACAGGCCTCTCGGAGCATTTTAAGAGCTGATGGTGTCAAATTCACTCGGTCGAGTGACAAATTCACTCGGTCGAGTGGCATATAATTTCCAGAGAGGGGGGTTTTGAGACTTCTCTGTACAGAACCCTACTCGACCGAGTAGGGTATTCAATCGACCGAGTGAGAATAGTTACTCGGCCGAGTGGGCTGCTCTTTTCAGCTCCAGACTCTCTATTTTGCGACACTTTCTGTTTCTTCCTCTCCCGTCAGTTTCTTCCTTCCTTTAGTAGTTAAGCACATCCCTGGAGTGCTCTCCATCGCAATGGCCATCCTCCATCCATTTGGACTCATATCATCTTCTTCCTAAAATAAAAAACGTAGCCCGTTGTCAGATTCTTCCTAGACTCTTGACTCTATAGACTAATAAAGATCTAAAACACAAAAGGAAGTAAAATTCAACTAAGAACTATGATAAAACCGTCGGGTTACCTCCCGACAAGCGCTCATTTAAGATCTTGATCTCGAACCCTTAAGATATGGCGTTTAGCGCATGATGTTTGGCGTATAGGAGATGTGCATGTCAAATTTCTCGGGAAGGCCGTCAGGGTTCAGATGTAGCGTTAGCTCTTCTTTGGCCTCTCTAGTGTGCGTCTCATCTCTAATTATGTTGAGGGCCGACTCCCCCAACCTTGCATTCTTCATATCCTTCTTCTTTCTCGGTAGTGGAGATGTGTTCGCCGATGACGCTTTCTCCCCATGCTTCACCATAGAGAGCTTGCAGAGCTCTCTAATCCTTACGACATCAGCATCGTCCTTCTCTTCCTCGGTAAGCTTAGTCACTTCTTTGATGAGAGGATCCAATGGGTCTTCAATCATGGTGCCATCCCTGGTATTTGGGACTCCATCAAGGCTCTCTGTGTGCAAGGCTCCAACGGCATAAGGCATGGCTTCATCTATTACCTGATCAAGGAGGTCCACGTAGTCCGCTTCCTCAAGCCAAGGTCTCTGCTTCATTATCTTGGTAAGATGGAATTCAAACGCGATGTTGCCAATGTTGAGAGACAACATTCCTTCTCTCACGTCCACTGTGACTCCGTCGGTGGCTAAGAAGGGGCGTCCAAGTATAAGCGATGTATCACCCTCCTCTTTTATATCCATGACGACGAAGTCGCATGGTACACATAGACCTCCCGGTATTTGAAGTGGCACGTTCTCAACAATCCACATCGACCTAGTAATTCGCCCATCGGCGAGTTGGATCTTCATATCAGTGGCTTTGAGGTCGGTCCCCATGTTGAGCTTCTTAAACATAGTGAGCGGCATAAGGCTTACGCTCGCTTCCAAGTCCACCAACGCTTTTTGGAGGGGGACTCCGCCAAGGGTGCATGGAATCCAAAAACTACCATGGTCTTTCATTTTCTTTGGCATCTTCTCCTTGTTGACGAACCAAGTTCCTTGCTCGGGTAGCATGATCTTCTCCTTCGTTTGTTCCCCGTTATTAAATCCTTGAGGAACTTGGCGTACGTCGGGATTTCAATTATCGCATCCAAGAACGGGATGTTTAGGCTAATCCCTCGCAATTACTCCAGAAATATGGTGAAATTATTTTCCAACTTGGCCTTCGCCAACCGTTGAGGAAACAGTATGGGTGGCATGAAGGTTTGCTCCTTTTGGGGTTAGTCCGCTACAGATATTTCTTCGTTATTCGTCGTCTTGGGGCTCTCTTCTTCATTAATTTGCTCATTTTCAACCGGAATTTCCTCCCTTAGGACTTTAGCTTGAACCATAGCAGGAGTGGTATCCTTTCCGCCTCTCGTAGTCACCGCCACTACCGCATTTATGTGGCCGGTGTTGCTTCTTGGGTTTTGCTCTGGTTGAGCCGGCAATTGTTGTTGAGCCTTGTTGAGCAAAGTAATTTTCTCCGCCAATTGTGCCACAATAGTATTGAGAGAATCTTGGCCCGCCGTTAATTTCACATTGGTCTTCTTTTGCTCGGCCATGAACTCCTCAACTCTTGCTTCGTGCTCGAATCTTGGTGGTGCCGACGGTGGGTTTATGATCTCCATCCTTGATTATATCCGGAGGGTCTATAAGGCCCCACGTGTTGCCTTTGTTGATATTGTTGTTGTTGGGACGGCCTTTATTGATACGGTTGTTGTTGTTGAGGGGGCCAGGCTTGTTGTTGTTATGACGGTTGTTGTTGTTGAGGGGGAGTTAAGTCTCCCTCGTTGTTGGCATAAGAAAATTCGGAGTGACCCTTGGTAGCCGGGTTCACCCAATAATCATTGTTACCCCTACCGACAATGTATTGCACTTGCTCCATGGCTCCTTCATTTTGCTCGCTTCCAACAAACATAACTTGGCCTTGATCTTGCCAATCACTCATGCTCCCTTCGGATGTCAGCGTGTTGGGCACTCCATATGACTCGTTCATCCTCTTCTCAATCCTCTCTACAACTTTGGGGAGAGAGTCAAACTTCGTGGTCAAATCCGCCACTACCTTTGCTTCATAGATACTTGCCGGCTTCGATGATGATGATGATGATGATGATTGGCCCCTCTCATCAGCCCATTGCTGATTATTGGAGGCCATCTCCTCTAGCAATGCCATGGCATCCTCTGTTGTCTTCGATAGAATAGCTCCGTTGGCAGTGGCGTCAATTATCATCTTTGTGTCCGGTCGCAATCCACTATAGAAACTGTGAACAAGCTCCCAATCGTCGATGCTATGGTATGTGCATTGATGTTGGAGATCTTTAAACTGCTCACTTGCTTCATAGAGAGACTCTTGGGACCCTTGCTTGAAAGACATCAAAGAGTTCCTTATCTTCACAGTCTTAGATGGCGGGTAGAATTTGTTGACAAACGCGCTTGATAACTCGTCCCAAGTAGTGAATGTCCCATGAGCTTGCGTCCTTAGCCAATATGAATCTTTGTCACGAAGAGTGAAAAGGAAGAGACGCAACCGGATAGCATCCTCCGAGACATTCGGCATCTGAAAAGTGGCGCACTTTGCCAAGAACATTTGTAGATGATAGTGCGGGTTCTCTTGAGAATTACCATGGAATGCATCGTGTTGCATCAGTACAATAAGTCTCGTCTTTAGTTCAAAGTTCTTGTCGGCCACCAACTTCGGCATAAGTATGGAAGATGTAGTAGCCGAATTGTTCGGGGTAAGCCTATCCCGGATGGAGACAAGCCTAGCGGTCCGTCGTAATTGCTCATCTCTAGTTTCCTCCGCCATATGGTTCTCCTATACAATTGATCTCTTTTTTGCTCTCAGTTTCCTTGTCGTGCGCTCGATCTCCGGATCAAATAATATGTCTTCTTCGGATGCCTTCGACCTCGTGTTCACGCACAGAAAAAGAGAAACTAGGAAGATTCATTAGTGCAATAGAGGAGTAAAAGAAAATAAAAATAAAATAAAGAAAGAAAAATAGCTAAGTAAGGAAAATAGAATACTTTCGCCTCCCTGGCAACGGCACCAAAAACTTGATCGCTCCTGGATATACACCCAGAAAACAATGTGCTTTACTGTAAGTGCACGGTTAAGTGAAAAGTGGGTATTGAATCATAGGGAGGACTAATGACAATAATCTATTTCAATTACTAAGCTATTGGGTGGAAAAATCGTTTGGGAATGGATGGTGTAACAATCGTTCGAGTATCAATGCAAATTCAATATAATAAAGATGTTTAGGTCTAGGGAATCCCCACTATGGATTTTCAAATTATCAATGTGAGTTATGAACAACCATGCAATAAAACTTGGTTAAAGGTGAACTTGCCGCAACTTTATGGAGAACCGACACACGCTGTCGTGCTATTGTAGGTCTATAGCAATCTAAATTAGAGCCTCACTGTCGTGCAAGCCTAACTCAGACCGCTAGCATTAAGATCGGCAATTTTATCCAATCCAAACTCAAGCTCGCTGTCATGTAACTTGGGTTCAGATCTAGATCATGATAGTTCATACTCGTTCACCATCATGCAATGAGTATGAGTATAGGAAAACAATAAAAATGCTAGATTTAGTCGCTATCGCACACCAAATCTAGGAAATTTTGTTGTAAACCTAAATCAAATATCTAGGTCTTTCCTTAGATCAAGATCCTCTGTTGAGCTCACGAGATCCAAGAGAAATCAATATCTATTCGTAGTAAATCAATCAAGATCTAACCTTTCTAACAAGCCTAATAGCATGGCAATTCAATAGATCTCACAATTCAAACATTAGATCCGTAGGGTTCATCCCTTTGCCCTAGAGCAAAGAAACTACACGCAATGCATATTAGAAATCAATAGAGAGACAAGATCAACAATAGAATTCATCATGCAATCAAGATTCAACAAGAGATATATCATAAAAATTAAAACTTGCAAGAGATCCAGAAAAACCAAGGTCACCACGAAGCTTCAAATAGAAAATTAAGATCCAATCTTCAATCTCTCGCTGATACAAAAGCTAAAACTACGATAGGAACTAAGGAAAAATAGTTCTAAGAAGTCTATCTGGTCACTCCTAGGGCTGGAGGCAAAACTGGGCTTAAATACATGCCCAAAAGAACCAAAAAAACACAAACCAAACTACCCTTGCGCCGTCAGAAACCCTATCTTTCCCGACTGGGCATCTGCACCACTCGGCCGAGTAGGAATCTTACTCGATCGAGTGAAAATTCTACTTGGTCGAGTATGACTGTCTGCAGATCGTCTAGAAAAATAGAGAATTCGGCTTGGCTCCACTTGGGCAAGTGGAGTTCTTCCTCGGCCGAGTGGAATTCACCACTCGTCCGAGTACATTGTGGTACTTAGACTAGTAGACGTCGTCGTGTAAGTTTTGCTCGGCCGAGTAGGCAGCTTCGCTCGACCGAGTGAGCTGTCTGGCTCGGTTGAGAGGCATGTTTCAGAGCTTATTTCTCCTCCTCCTCACTTCCTCGTTGATTCCTTCAACGCCCTTCTTCTTCCCCTCATCCTCCAGCACCGTTAACTCTCCGATCTGATCATGAGCGATGCTTCGGCACGTGTGCAAGTCATCTAGGCTCCAAATTGCACCCGATTTCTACATATCTCCTGAAATCAGACGAAAAATGAGAAATAGTAAAAAGTATCGAAATACCGTCAAATAACCGTGAAAATCGTGATATAAGCAATCGAAATGGCATGCAAATATGCAGAAAAAGGTGTCAAAATATGAGCCTATCACGATGAAAGTGGAATGTAAGGGTGTCACGATTAGCAAGGCACGACCAAAGACTCCACACAAAAAGAAAACAAAAAGAACTAAGAAAATGATCGAGAGAAAGATCGCTAGGGCGTCGGGAATCCACGCTAGGGCTTTCGGGTTTGGATAATGGGTGAAGGATCCTTTCGTTGGACGATGGATGAGGGTAGGAGTGTCACATCTGTGAATGAGAACGAGTACTTAACATTCGTTGTTCATACTTGTCTGACGCATCCCTTTGCGAAGTCGTGCTCTTACAGTTGGCTTTGTACGGGGACGTGTGCATTACGCTTGACACTTGGTTCCCGTATCACAAATCTGTATCTACCCTCGTGATCTATATACTTGGATACCACGCTATGGTTGGTTCTAGCAATCGAGCTACTCTCGTAGTCACCGACTAGCGGATCGAGGATTGGTGGTCGCCCTAGCTCTCGAGTTACTCTCGTAATTACGAGCCCTAGAAATGGCCACTAAGCCCAAATAGGATTCGTGGGGATTCTCCGTAGGATATGGAGCCGCCTTTGCGATACTCCGATCATGATGCTAATCCCCAAAAACCCTTGTTAAAACCACCATAGGGTAACCCTAGATTTATACAACTACGGTTTAACCTATCATCCAAACCCTAGAATCCTAGGGTTCATCCATAATCCTAGCAATAATTCTACTCAATCATAGGAAAAGATATAGGAGCAATGGAAATCAACATCATAAGCAAGTAAAAGGAAAGAAATGAAAGATTCGACACCAAAAACAATTGAGAAATACAATAGAGAAGATTCAACAAAGGACAAATGCTTAGCTTAAGAGGATTCAATACAAGATTAGCTAGGAGGGGGCCGATGTGTAGCCTAACCTCCGAAAGATCGTCTCCAACCCTCAAAACAAGCTCTCCCAACAAAAGAGAAGATGCCCTAATAATGGCTGCTCAATCCCTATATATAGCCCCCAAAAACCCCCAAATAACCCTAAATTAAGTTGGACCCGTGCCTGCTGCCCAGGTAGCTCGGGCAAGCATCTACAGGTTGCTCGGCCGAGCAAGGATATGTGTCTGCCTGAGCACAGATTCTAGCACAGATTTGCCAACTTGCAGAAATTACCTAGGGCTCATCCGACCTCCGATTGGCATGTTCTAGGTGGCGTTGGAATATTTATGAAGTCTACTATCTGGGAAGCATATGAGAAAAATACTGTAAAATCCCTAGTGATAGCATAACTTGAAAGAGTGAAGGGCTGTCCAGAAATCTGCGCCATTTTACTCTGCTTGTTCGATCGGCTTGGGTCGCTCGATCGAGCGTGCCCTAGCACTCGGTCGAGTGCCTCTTGGGGCCTCAGATATTTGCCTTGGTGGAATCGATGTCCCTTGGTTGGAGGAGGGCTGCTCAGTCGAGCGGTTGGTCGCTCGACCGAGCGAATTAATGTCAAAACTTACTGAGAGTTTGTAGGCATAAATTGGAGCTCCCTGACGGCTAGCTCGGTCGAGCATTTGGGGTCGCTCGATTGAGCAAGTTGGGTCGCTCGGTCGAGCGATCCCTCGCAGCTTTGCTCCTCCTTCACGGTGTCCTTGCTCGGTCGAGCATGTAGCACGCTCGACCGAGCGACCTGGAACTCAGCCATGCCTCTCTTTTCTCCTCGCCTTCCTTCTTTGCTTTCTTCTTTCTCTTCTCTCTTCCTTCTTTGCTCTCCAGTAGCTTTGAGTCGTCAAATGCGGTATTGCTGGTGCTCCGACATCGGTGTTCGTTCCCTCCTCTCTAATATGCTCCGAATTGCTTGATATTCCCTGAAATACAAACAAACGATCTTAAAGTAAAATAGTTCTAATTATTAGCGTAATCTGGATTTGGGCAATCATTTTGATGTGTAAACATATAGATAAAATGTGGAATATTATGACACATCAAAATCTTCCAAGCTTACCTCTTACTCGTCCTCGGGGAAGACTAGTAAGAAGCGAACCCGGGAGAGGAATACAATGGAGAGGTGAGGCGATGGCGTGTGATGGAGACAAGGGCTCATTCTTAAAAAGCAGCAAAAATGAACCCAAGGAATAGTAGATTATGTAAACACACATCAATATGTAAGAAGAACACACATACACACAAAATACTTAAGTCTCGCTTAAATGATTATATTGTGGATTTCAATAAAAGTGATGAACTCGATAATAATGAAATGAGAAAAGAGCTACATCATATCATAGTTTATCATGAAATATACTAAGTCCACCGAGATGAAACCAATGTCCACAACTCATTCTCTAAGTAGTATAAATATGTCATGATCAAACATTTTCAAGCATGCGTGGTATTTTGTTAAGCTTCACGGAATGAGTTAGTGAATTCAATTAAGATAAGGCATCACCACACTACGCCCGTTTCATGACTCCTAGAACCCATCAACTTTGCCAAATCTCTATTCTATATAGAAAGTGGGGTAAGGATACAAAATTTTTCTTTTTGCAATCGTTTTTGGCTCTACAATTTTCTTATATACATATTTTTCTTTCTTTATATACACGAGATAACTCAATATATACAAGAGACGGCCTATGCATCCCAGACCAGACGGTCATAGGGCATTGGGTTACAAAGAACCCATAGGGCCTTTTATTTAGGATATTTGTTTGGTTTTTGTATTATTGGGATTTTTTCAAACTCACGTAAACGCGATGGAATGCAAAACATAATCAAAGATCATTTATTGGCTATTCATAAGAGAAAAAGAAAAAGCATAGAATCTAGACATGGCTCGGTTTCAAGAATTCTAATCGTCACTACTTTGGTTGTGTTGGGGGTTATCATATCTCTTTTGAATTACTAAACATCCATGAAGAAATAGAATTATCAATCAAATCACGCAAGAGTCAAATAATTTTCAGATTTGATTCATTCATTTTTAGCTTAACTGTTTGGAGAATATGGTTGTAAAACTATGGATTCTACTATGAAAAAGCATATTAACAATGATACTCTAATTAAGGAATCGAACTCTAATCCAACAGATAGCAGAATTCAAGAAAAAAAATAAATCCATAATATTTCATAAGAAATGAAGCATATGAGACATATATATAGAAGTGAACATGGTTCGTATGAAAGTTTAAAATGTGTTTCACGATGAAACAAAATGTGTGCACTGTGCACTCCCGCAAGCTTAAACGTCACATTGTCCTCAATGTGTGAATGATATAAATAGAGGACAACGGCAAAATAGGGGGGCCACACACCAAAATAATATCTCTCCCCCAAGCTATAACAGACGGTGCCCGTTGTGGACAGATGGGCATAAAAAATGGGAGAGTGACAAAGTAAGCATTATAATGTAAGGGCGGGCAGTTAAATCATGGAATTAGGTGGGGTGCAAAAGATAATTGAGAAACCATCATATGGGGTGAATTTATTAAACTAGGAAATCTTTAAAAATCATATACAGTCCTCTCGCTGTCGAGAGGATTCGAGATTATTTAAAGCATAAAAATCTATAATTTATCTACACTGGATTGATACCACCTGTAGAAAAGGCGGTTACAGTATCTTTGCTGGTGCAGGCAGCTGCTCTAACTACACCTTTTGTGGCTCTGCCAGGTGCGTGTCTCCACGGACTCTATCAGATTCCAGCAATGCGGCTCCCAGCATCTCTCTAAGGACTCCACATGTACCCTGAAAGAGATAAGCCGCATCAATCTAATGTGGATAATTCTTTTCCAAAATAAAAGTTTTCCAAAGAGGGTCATCAAATGAAATATGTAAAATAATGAACGGTTGACGACACTTCCCTGAAAATATATCTCTGCTCTTGTGTACCACGACAGGCAACTCCTCATCATTCGTTTTGGGTTCTTCCGAAAACCGTGGCGTATAAGTGTGGGTCTCATCAGGCAAATCCTTGCTATGCTCCTTGGCAGGTTCCCCAAGCAGTGACACGTCCAAGCATACCTCTGGTCCATAATCATATGTGTTTTGCAAAAGGTACGCCGTGTCAAAAATATCTGAATCAAAATAAATGTCGAATGGAATGTTGGATTCAGAAAATGGCATGGGTAAAAATATCTCCCTGAGTAGGAGCAGTAGACTCTGATGGGTGGTCCTCTACCAGTTGCGCAGCCGTGGTGATGGAAGGGAAATGTGGTAGAATCTTCTCTGTGGCCTCCTCCTGAACAGCAACCCCTGGCTCTGCAGTAATACTCCCCGAGTGTCTCAATTCAGTTGCCTCATCAGAAGTAACTATAATCGTGCCAAGCGCCACTGTCTTGTCAGAGGTGACATCGTCCACCTCCTCGCAACACACTACTTTGGCCTCCTCCTTGGTAGGTGTAGATGTCGCTATGGGCTCGGTGTCTCCTCCACTGTGTAGAAATGGGTCTTGTTACCCTCAACTAGAGCAAATACTTTTCCATTGATTCTACCAGCAGGAGAGAGGTGATGACTAATAAAATCTTGAAATGAAAGCTCAAAAGGATCACATGCCATTATTGTCAGTGGACCGGTGTATTGGACTATGTCCACGATGCTTCTCAATAGGTCCCTATGTGCATCCTCATTTTTCTTAACCTGAGGGAATGCTTCAGGAACCTGAGACGGCTTGGACACGAAAAACAATGTCATTATTGCCTTCACAGCTCTCATCCTCGATGTAATGATGCGAATATTCTACCCCATGTTGAATGCCATCATCACTCTCCATAGCCAATACGAGTTCTTCATGTGCTTGTGATGTCGGGTGCTCATGAGATGCAAGAGTCCTGCAGAGTTCATCAACCTCTTGTTGCAGCTTAAGGGTCCCATTCTGTTGAGATCTACTAAATTCCACAGTCTCCTCAAACCGCACGAATGCCAAATTAATGGGATGATCGGAACTCAAAGGAAGATGCGGCTTTCTTAGGGCATGTATCCCTCCACAACACAAGAATCGCAGTAGGCATAGAACCCTTAGTAGTGGCCATATCCTTCCATCTGATTGTATGGGTCCTGCGGATAATATTCGTATTCTTCCATGGGAACCTCATAATGTGCTGAATAATCTTTGCCTGAATAATCCCAAAATTGTTCAAGTGTACCTAAATAGTCAAAAACAACAACCTGGAAAAGATATCAATAGTACAAGAAAATAGAAATAGTAATAAAATAGGTGGCGGGAAAAATATATCTCTTTTTGTTTCTCTTTATAAATTTTCTTTTTATTCGAAGTCTAGCAACTTAATTGTGATAAATAGATAGTATGGCAGAATGACTCCCCGGCAATGGCGCCAAAAACTTGTTCGGTCCTCGGGTTTGCACCACGGGGACACGAATCACAGCAAGTGCACGATGCGCTATAATATAGAAAGATTGTCGAACTCAGGGATGCGATCGTTTAATTCTTAGCTTTATATGGAAGGAGGAGAGTATGTGGTCGGGGGTTGTCACGAGTGATTGATTGGTTGATTGTGGAAATTGAGAGTTAACTAGAAATTGAACGTCTAAGGCTTTTAGGATTCCCCGATAGGCTCTTCGATTACGGATGCCATATCAAATGGCCCTACGTCGGACGATGAATTAGAGTAGGTGTGTCACATCCGTAGATGAGAACGAGTACTTAACTTTCATTTTTCCAACTCGTTTAATGCATCCCTATGCAAAACCGTGCTCTCGCAGTCAGCTTCACATGGGAATGCGTGCATTAAGCTTGACACTTGGTCCTGCCTCGTAGATCCGCATCCACTCTCGTGATCTATGGAATGCGACGCTATCCTATGCTTGGTTCTAGCAATCGGCATGCACTCGCAGTCACCGACTAGCGGATTTGGGATTAGCGGTCGCCCTGGCTCTCGCGTCACTCTCTTAATCACGAGTCCCAGAGAACGACCGCTAAGCCTAAATCGGATTTGTAGGGATTCTCCCTATGATACGGAGCCGCCTTCGCGATAACCAGATCCTAAGGTCAATCCCCCCTAAAACCCTTGTTAAAACCTCCGTAAGGCAACCTTAGATTGATCCAACGGAGGTCTAACCTAACATCCGATCCCTAGGATCCTAGTGATCATCCCTAAGCCCTAGATACACACTACTCTAGTATGGCAAAAGCTCTAAATATGATAGCAATAGAGATAGGCATATCTAACTGGTCAAATTGCTTGAAATTAATTTCAATAGAGAGAGCAAGAGAAATAAGAGCAATGGTAAAGAAATCAAGGAAATCCAACCACAAACAAAGAAATAGATTGCAAAAGAGTTTACTAAAAGAGGGATCTCAAAATAGCTCTAATGGTTTAGCTACAGCAAAATCCAGCTTAACATACTCTAAAAACGTTCACTATTTATGCAAAACAGTTTGGGTTCTGGTTTTACAAGAAACCCAAACCGAAACCCATAATTTTAAGTCAAATATGAGTCTGTCGACCTACCGCTTGGTCGAGCGTAGGGCTCGCTCGGCCGAGTGTAGTGCTCGCTTGTCCGAGCGGTGCCTTGTGTCGTGCTCTGCTTGTTGCTCGAGAAGGGGCCGCTCGGGCGAGTGAGTTGAGTCGCTTGCTCGAGCGTCATGTCGCTCATTCAAGCGAATTAAGCTCCAAAAATCCAGAGCCCAAGTCTTGCATTTATTGGGCTCCTCTGATGGCTAGCTCGGACGAGCGGGCTGGTCACTCAGCCAAGCGCCCCGAAGAAAGAGGTTGGCATATCACAGCTCAGCCAAGCGCATCTTGCGCTCGGCCGAACGATCTGGCATGAGCTCTTTCTTATCCATTCTCCTCTTCTTTACTCCTTATCTCTTCTTCTCTCTTCTTCTATTTCTCTCCGTCACTTCTTTGGTCTCCTTGGGTCGCCGTGGCGAGCTTTAGCGTCGATGTTGTGCCCAGAACCCCATATCACTCTGAATCGTGCCGAATTCACTGAAAACATATAAAACATCGGAAGAATCAAGAATACCGAGAAAAGCGTGATATAATACGAAAATATGGATTCATGCGATCGAAACGACATGTGAACGCATGGTAAAAACATGGAAAATATAGACACAACACCTATTAGTACCCAGTTCTCCCCCACCCTCTTTCTAGGGTGCTCACTCGCCATATGGCAGACAGAGACATCCCTATAATTTATTAGTATTTAAGTTAAGTTAGCTAACATGTATCCCTAAATGACATAAAAAGACTTTAGAAATTAAATTGCGCATAAACTACAAAGTGAGCATGCAATATTAATGTTGGCATAGAAGAGACAATTCACACTTAAATTTAATAAACTAGCATGCAACAAATAACTTAAGGAATTCCAAAGTTAAAAGAACCACAGCATTTCCTTTTCATCTTCCCACCACAATTTTCAAGGCAACTTTCCAAATCACAAAACGGCACGTGGCTAAATTAAATAAGACAATTACCACATCTTATACACCTTAACTACTTGGCATTTTCCATGAAATGCAACATGTGAATGCAACATATGAATGCAAAGTTTTACATAAACATGCAAAGTTTTGCATAAACATGCAACATGTGAATGCAAGATTTGAAATAGTCACAATGATGATTTCCCTCTCATATGCCAATTTAGTGTAGCTATTAGCAATTATAGTAAACAAAATGCAACATTAGCAACTACTTAGGAGATTCTCTTAAGAATGCTAGCATAAGCAATTCCACTTAGACTTTTCCATCATTTTACAACTTTAGTTTATGTCTATATTAAAAATGAAACATTTATATGAGCTAAACATGAATGTATATTTGGGTCTACATCAAAGATGGGATTTTTTAGTTGGAAAATTTGGATCTACATGAAAAGTGAGCTTTATTTAAGGATCTAATATAAAAATGCAATCTTTATACGGTTACACAAAAGGTTACTTAATGAAAATACTAACTTTAGCCAAGATACATGGTGATCTATCAAAAAAGCTAACTTTATAGATTTACAAGAAAATTTACAAAAAAATGCCAACTTGTTAACCCCACTTAATGATTCATCCCAAAAATGAAATCTTTAGCACAAATACACTAACATTTCCATAAAAATGACAACTTTATCATGAAGTCAACTAACACATCTTACAAATTAATATTTCTACATTAAGTTGAAGATCCTACCTCAATCCAAGGATGAAGAAAGCTTTCTCCTTTGCTAAAACTCCCCCACTCCTTTTTCTTCTTTCTTTTCTTTTTTTTAAAAAACTTTTTTTTGTGTTCCTTAAATTTCGGCCCAAAAGGGTAAACAAAAGGAAAAAATGAAAAAAAATGAAAAAAGAAAGGAGAATGGTTAAAGAGAGGAAAATGTGGAGGATTCTAGAAATATTTGAAATATCCTCTAATTTATTCTTAAATAAAAATATTTCCTAAAAAGAAAAGAGAGAAAAATGTGGAGGATTCTAGAAACATTTGAAATATCTTCTAATTTATTCTTAAATAAAATCTTTCCTAAAAACAAATTCCTTTAAAAAGAAACCCTCCATTTTTGTTTGTTTATTACATCCCATGCCATTGTTTAAAGCCTCTTATTCAATGCCCTCTAACTTGGTGTTTTAATTACAAGGATGCCATTTTGTATAAAATGGGAATGAAATTACCCATATACTTGGGTGCTTAATTACCTCTCATGCCATTTCAAATGTAAATCACAAATGACCCCATCCCTTTCTACACTTAACCACTATTCATATGTCCACTACATCGTATTTCTCACTTAGGGGCATTACAACGAGGGTCTTCATCGTCAATGAGATTTCCAACTACGTCGGCGACCCTGTGGGTATTAAATCGGCATCAGATGGTCATGAGGCCTTTATGGAGATGTCTACCCACCTCGACAACTTTGTGGGTGACGTCTCCTGGTTCCTCTGTGTCTCCATTGGTGGCACTGAGAACGGAGTCATGCACTTTGGCCTCATATCCATTGCCCAGAACGAGCCCATCTACTTCCTGATCTGGGAGCAGATTGCCACAGGAAGAATCGTCGCTAGAGAGGGAAATTTGGAGGGCTCTGGTTAGGGCTTAGGTCTCAAAGGAGGGGGCATCATCGGTGAGACACATGGCCCACGATTTTGACGCGCTCAAGCAATTGATTGTTGCCATCTGATCATCAATTGGCCCCATTCGATTGCCTTGATAGAGATCATTGCCACTTCAAATTTAGTACCTGCGGCTGGACTTCGTGACGGGGCTTGGAAGCCCGTAGCTTTCAAAGCGCACCGGCCCTATGGATCTTGACCGTCCGATCACCATCACTGATCCCTTCACCTCCTACCCCATAGAGGAGAAGCGTCATTCAAGGAGGTGGTTCGGTGCTTGCAGTTGTCGATGATGAGGTGGTTAGCATGATGCAATTGGGAGCAGACCTCATCGACATTGGATCTCCAGAAGTGGGCCTCGTGGCAGTTAACGGTGCATACCGAAAGGAGTTCTCCCCATGTGCCGCGGATCTCATCCTCCGTCAACAGGTCACTAGGTCTTTGCCATATGTTCTCATCTCCTCAACATGATCAGATGGTAGGGAGTGTGATCGGTATGTATCGCGATCGACAGCTCGTTATGGAGCCATTAGGCTTGGCATCTCCCCAAGATAGGTACCCCCTAAGTTCTGAGATGTGAGCTCAGCTTGTATGGCACGGAGACATTGGGCTCGATAGGATCGGCAGCCATGTATGCTCGGTAGGGCAACAGGGGGATTTGGCAATGCTGCACGCTCGAGAGGGGTGGCTCACCATGGACATTGGTAGTGTCATGCGAGGGATAGAAATAGTTTGTCCTGTCATTGTTGATCTCGGATCCTATAAGGTATCGGGTCGAGGTTGGGTCTGGCCTCGTTGTGGGCATATCGACAGGATTCTCCATAGGTGTATCCCTTTTCACCCCTGAAGCAAGAACAGAAGCTCGTCTTCCAAAACGGGTTTCGATGCAAAACCAGTTGGTCAAGCTCGTTCCATGTGATCAAAAATGAGAACACACAAACGATGTAGTTGCAATTATTAGGCAGCAAAAAGAATAGAGGCAACAACAGCTATAACATAATGGAACCAATAGAGTTTAGGAGTTACGCTTATATCGGTGGTTGGAGAGTAACTCGTTGTGCCTCGCAATTATGGTTGCGTCCATAGTTGCCGCTTACAAAAAACAAAGAAGTCCGTGTTTTCTTCGTCCGAAGGCTAGTGCAGGCTCCACTCGGAATACGACTCTCGCGGCCGGAGTCCACCTTGGTGGTAGAATTGAATCGATAGATGCCTTATTATGAAAACCTCAATGATGAGAATGAGGAAGAAGTGGACGAAACTAAATGGTCTGCATACCCTTTAGGTTAGCTTTGTTGACTCGCTCCAGCGATCAAAGCCCAGAGGTAGCATGGCTTGCTTTTTCCAAAGACTGGCCATTGTGGATGGAGTCTCGATCCGAGGGCTCGATTCTTGGCCTCAATCTTTGAGAGCTTCGATCGGAGGTAGATGAGGTGCTTCACTCCGATCAGCATCGAAAGTTGATGACTCCGATCTCCCCTCGTCAGAGTGTGCGCTGGTGCAGCCGTCAGCGTGGCAGTGTCGACAGTATACTTCTTGCTCATGAGGATGGTAACCAGCGTTACGGTGATGGTGTGCCGGTAAGCAGTGACGTCATCGAAAACATCGTCGTCTTGGAATAAAACTATAAAGTCGTAAATGTGATGCATTGCCATATAGCCTCGGGCTCTTTTGCAGTTATGGTGAATGTCTGGCGCCTAGGTGGTGGAGCCTGAGATCGAGCCTGCTGGACTGCTCTCTGTTGTGGTATAGCTAATGCAGTTGCATGTACTGGAGCCGCTGGTTATGTCATTGCTATAGGAAGTCACTAAAAGTGCGACATCTCCTATACAGATTAAGCACTGGTTCGGAAGATATCGGCATTCTGACTTGATGTGCCCTAGATTGTTGTAGTAGTTGCATACAGTATGTGGTCCACATTGATGACGCTGTTGTGGCTGATGTGGGGCCAGTATCTTAAATGGTGTCTACTATACTGGACAAAGGGACTGCTGGTTAGCAGTTGGTGATGGACATCTCGGAGGAAATATCGCATGTCGCTCTCGTTCTGCCTTTATTTGCATGTACTCATAGTCCCAAGCAGTTGAAAGTACTTCTGTGTAGGTCTTCAACTTGAATCAGACTGTCAAATCTACTCTCCAGGATAGCCAAGAAGTACGAAACCATCCCAGGTATTCTCGAAGAGGCGAGAGTAAAGAGAGAAGAAAGGAAGAGAGTGTACAAAAGAAAACAGAAGTATGGAACTACACACATGCTGGGAAAGTACTGATACTGCTCCAAAATGACCGAAACCCAAACACATGACACATGTACACATAAAAAGGATTCATCTCATATATAAATGAACAACATTTTTGCAATACAACTCAACCCCATAGATATGCAAATCCCAATGTCACACCACCGAAAGGGGTGAACACTAGTACAACACACTCCCTATACTATACTCTGCACTCCAGCTCCAAGACTGCTATCTCCAGGGAACTCGATCTAGCTGCTACCAGTAGGGAAAAGGGAGAGGGCACGTCAAATAATGTCCAGCAGGAGTGCACAACTCTAACAAAGGAATATCTATGTTTGACATTGTGATGTATAATGAGAGTATGTGCAAGAAGTGGACTAAGTATACAAAGTAATAGTAAACAACTGACAGTAAATGAAAAAGGAAAATACACGACATTAAATAAAAGTAATGGAGTACAAAAGTAAGCACATACACAACATGCACAAGAATACATAAGAACAATAAATCATGTATCATATCATTATCAGTAATATCCAAGGTACAACATATACATCCAGAGCTACAACTCACACCCCACCAACATAACCCTCAACACCACCCAAAAGAGTGAACACAATACAACATACATATGGCAGAGCACACATAACATAGAACATACACATCATATCACCTACTTAGACATACAACACCCAATGCACATATCACATATGCAATGCAATGCAATGCACACATGCAATGCACATGCCTAAGGGATCCCTTAATCTAAGCTAGCATGCCTACTACGTGCCCATCTCCATCTGTGGCAAATACTATGGAATCAAGAGGTGGCCCCCGATGATTTCTCCCGAGTCTTATCGTGTCACTTTGGCCCAAGTGTGTAGTGCCATTTGTGTCCTCCATATCGTGTGTGTATCATATTCATATTCCATATCTCATGTTTCTTACATCACAATTAACAATTCATATTCACATGGCACATGACACATATCATATTCACTTGCCATACATCCATTCACCCATTCACATTGTACATCATGGTGCATTTATATCACTTTCCATATCATTTGCACATTGCATATCATTCATCACATTCACATTCACATTAATAGATGCATGACATTCATATGCACATTCAAGGCGCATAAAAAGGAACATAACATTCATATCACAACCAAGCAAGCATCCCAATATAGGGTACGGTACAAGAACACCACTTAGGTATTTAGGTTTTCAATGAATAATGGATAGGCCTAAAATCATGGCTGTTATCACCACTTTATCCTTAAAATTTGACATAGATTTCTAAATAAAACTTGTAAATAATTGATCTATGTTTCCACATCAACAAAAATAATAATTTTTGGACAACTGTACTAAAAGATATGGCTTATGGATTATCGGGTCCAGAGTCTGTCCTAATTCTGTATTTATTTGCAGGAAAGATCAATGAATATCAATTATTTAGAGCCACATTCTTACTTAGGTCTTAACATGAAAGTTATAAGAAATTTAATGGGGATTCCAGATTGTACACGAATACATTAATTAGGCATCTATAGAGAAATTTATAAGCTGTTCAATACAGAGTGGCAGAATCTGCCAAAAACTGACACATAAATGGGAGTCAGCTATTACAGTCTATTTACAATCGAAACCAGAAGTTGGTCCCAACATGAAAGTTAGATAGGACTTAATAATCTTTTCATAATTTCTTAAATAATAATATTTAGATAACTGTACTAAGAGTTACACTAAGTTGAATTCATGGCGGGAATTGAAAATAGCAGAGTATGTCCAGAATTGACACCAAGTTAAAGATTGTCTAGTTTATTCAAATTATAGAAAGAATATGGGTTTAGGCTCTAAATGAAAGTTTTAGATAACTTAAGAAGCTTCCCAAATTATCTTGAATCATTAATTTTGAAGACTTATAATAAAATTTATGTTCATTTGTAATATAGGACAGAACTGAAATAATCTATGTTCTAGAGTTAAAGTGATAACTACAACAAAAATAACACAAATAACAACAACAACATGCAATAAGTTCACAACAGTAACACCACCACCTCCACCTCCTCCTACAACAAATAAGGCATCCCCAATCCCAAACATAGTATTCACAAAAGAAGAGTTATGAGCTCCTACCTAAGAAAGATGCCAACTTGCTAAGCTAAACATCCCCCAAAAGCTCCAAGCTCCCATCTTTCTATCAAAGCTACCATCTTGCATCTACCACAAAGTGAAGGGTTAGTGGGTAATGGATTTGTCCTACAAAAAGAAAACGATGAGGAAGGGAGGAAGAGATTACCTTCTAGGTTCCATGGCATCCAAGCTTCAAGCACCCATCAAGCAACTAAGGAGGAGAGAGCAACGGTTGTTATGAAGTCAAGGATAGTGAGAGAATGGAGGAAGGTAGGAAATGAAAATTTTCTTCTTTCTTTTTCTATTTCCTTTGTTCTTTTTCCCTTTGAATTTCCATCCTAATCACCATGCAAATAAATCACCATATGACAAGTGTATGCTCAAGTGTCACAATTAGGATTAGGCTTAGCTAATTTGGTGACACCTATAGGGGTAAGAGGCATGCATAAGAAATTTGGATTGACTAATTTTTAGAAAAAGGAAATACACTTAATTAATACTCGTAGCCCTAGTAACATACCATGTATTCTATTAAATACAACACATTATGACATCAAATATTAATTTCAAATATTTTAAAATAGATTTATATTTTATTAAATTATGGAAAACCCCCCAAAATACATGAGAAATATACGTGGACAAAACACGAACAGAAATATCTAGTACAATACCCATACATATGGAAACATGGTACTACACCGACTATCTACTATTGGATCTTGATGGTCAAGCCTTTCTGAAAGCACTGCGCTCGGTCCAAGAGATCGGACACCATGTTCTTCACAATCTTGCAAAACAACTTGTTAACTAGATACATATATCACAAAGGTCAACTCTATGTGTTGAATACGCACCTACTGAGTCTAGAAAACTCAGTGTTGTACAATTCCACTGTCTTGGAGCCTTGATTTAGATTCATAAATTGCACATGTAGCTTCCTCTTAGCATCTGATGAGAAGTCCTGGGCATTGAATATCTCCTTGAAAGTGTCCTATGCGATCGGCTGTACCAGTCTGTCTTCTTGAAAATCCTACCCCGCTCTGATATTCTGGATTAGTTGTAGCTTTGCCATATCAACCCACGAGTCTGTCATAACTTGTGCTACGTTCAACATATCGGCAGTGCAACGTAGCCACTCTTCTACAGCAAGAGAGTCATCTGTTCCTTTGAAAATCGTCAAGTGCAGAGATCGAAATTGATGTACTCCTTCTTTGCATTTAGGCTCCCTCTTTATATCATGGATCATCTACTATAGAGTCTGGTCTGAAATCTGATTGCCTAAAGAAGGTTGCTCATTGTTGGTGCCGCTATTATTGTCATTTCCCACATTGACATTGTCGTTGGGGTTGTTGTTGATGTTGTTGATATCATTGAGAGTGCCAAACCCACTCCTATCTCCATGTTCTCTAGCCATATTCTTGTTGATGGGGATCGCGTTGCTCCCAGTTCCATGTCCATGATGAAGATTAGCCCTCGACATTCTACATTTCAAAGAAAGATGTCAATTTCCCTGAGTATACGTATTTTCGTTTGCTCTATACTATTCATGTGGTGATTGCAGGGACCTGCATCGGCCACCAAAACCTGTTACACCCCATACATGGGTGCCATTATAGTATCCATCATTTGCATGTCTTGCAGGTACCAGTGAAGTCAGAATAGAGACAAAAGCAAGAAATAAATTTAAAATGCCATTATTCAAATATCCATCCTTCAAAGAGGGGCACATAATATTTGTACCGAAAACATAAAAGTAATATATCTCTCAATATGACTAATAAAAAAGAGCATAATGATGAACAAAACTCTCCTTGCTAAAGCAGTCAAAAATCAGCAGTCTCTACAAGGAAGTCAGTCTCCTCGTATACCAGAGCCTCCTTGTAATCTGGCTCCTCACCTAAAACCACAGTAACAAAACAATAAAGTGGACGATATTTTTTAAAGCATTTAATTAATTCATTAACATGCATACCTACTAACATGTCGGTCACGGTTTAAGTGTTAAACGGAGGAAAGACCGTCAGAACCAGCCATCTGAACTAACTATCTGATATATCTAAGCTATCTGAGTTATCTGAACTATATGTCCGGTCTAACTACTCTATATGTCAAGTCTAACTACTCTATATTATCTCACTTACTAAGTCTGTGCTATGACTCTAAGCTAAAGGAGTGGAGAGTGATCTGGGTGCCACCTCGCCCCATGGGCGAGCTCACCTGAGCAATAGATCCAAGGTCCAACAATGTTTAGTAGGGGACTAGTCAAAAACAGTAAGGCATCAACCAAGTCAGTCAAGAGCATGGTCTCAGTCACTACATCCATCCTTTAACTAAGAGCTCCCCGAAAAACATAGTGTCAGTACAATTCGGTCTAGTCTCTATTCAATAGTTTGGTTCAATACAGTTCATCAGTTTGGCCTAAGTCATATTAATGGTGTCGTGCTCAACAGTTCAGTATCTGTAACAATAAGTTCAGTTCAGTCAATCAATTCAATAACAGTCTCATTCATTTTGTATGAGCTCATCTATATAACTTTGTCATAACTTAATACATCGATCTATTTCTACAGTAAGACAGTTCGGCTTATCAATCACATTCTACACTTCAGTTCATTCAAAAACAAACTACAACAGGTAAGTCAAGCAGTGCAGAACTATAAATAATTTAAAGTAAAGAAAGTACAGTTCAGATCAGATTTATAACTGGAATAAAGTACGGGTCTGTTAGCAGAGTGGACAGAACAAATCACAAAAAATGTAGGATACTCTAAACATGTCGGTAAATATAACAGGAAACATAGTATATTAGTAAACAGAATCGACAACAGATTAGATCGGCAGTACTAGGTCAGGTCAGAGGAGTAAAAGGTTAGGTCGATAATAACAGTTCAGATCACTAAGTCAAGTCGATAAATAACAGCAGTTTAGGTCAGTGCTAATAGTTAGGACGACTAAAGGAAAAGGGTAGTTCAGTAAGTTTGGTCGGCTAATGACTACTGATCAGGTAGGCAATGGGTCTAGTTGATAGTCAATAGTTCAAGTCGGTAACAACAAATTGGGCAGAAGGGTGATAACTAATTAGGACAGTAATGATAATAGGCTGGGTCAAAAGAGATTGGTAAACTGCTATTAACAACAATAAGTTAGGTCAGCAATACCTCAAAATAGGTCGTTGAGCGAGGGTACTTAACAATAGTCACGGTCGAGCTAAAAGTTGGCTGAAATAGATAGTCTACACAGTATACATGGCATCATACCTAAGAGATAATGATTTACACAGATCTTCTGTGAGGGTCGCCAAATCTAAGGGGTGCCGTAATTAGGTCTTCAAAGAGATAAATCCCTCTAAGTTGTTTGTATGAATCATCATGTCCTCTAAATCAACATTGCAAGTTGAATCATTAACTATGTTTAACAGTCCGAGCTATAAACCATTGAACTAAACTTTATACTTACAAGTTATGCAAGAAATGTTTTAAAAGAAAGCTAGTATAAACAAAGTCTTCCATTCACAGAAGATGACAATGAGGAAGAAGATCCAAAGAAGAATTCCAGTTGAAGTCCAGTAATATCTCGCAGCCTCCAGATAGCCATTGATCAAAGAAGTAGTTTGGGAAGAGGAGAAATGAGTTCTAAATATACAAACCCTAGAAAACCAAAGTCGGCTATAAATAGAGAAGAAACATGTGAGTGGTAGAATTAGGATGCATATCTATTAGGGTTTCCATCTCTGAAGCGGAAAGCTCGGAGACGGCGACGACGATGTTCGAATAGAATT
>JAULAV010003485.1:0-25000 GCA_030789695.1 Scilla litardierei
ACGTGAATTGGCCAAGGGGGTTTAAAATGAACCAAGCTGAATCAAATGTGGGCTCCAAGTGTATTATTTGTTTGGCGGGCGCTTTTAATGCCCAGACCAAAAATGTGATCTAACGTCTGGGCGTTAGCCCCATATCTATGGGAGAATGCCCAACAAAAGTTACGCTTAATTTGATTACCCCAAGGCATTTTGGGTACGTTATGCCCCAGGACGAGCCCTAGGGCGAGCCTCCATAATGCCGTTGACAACACTGATTCGGATTGGCAAATGTTCATATTTGTTATTTGTTATGATGGGCAGAACTCAAGTAAGTATCCAATTCACTTCCCATCCACAAAGAGGAGTCCAATCTGAAAGGATCTATCTATGACCGAGGTACCCCTGGATAATTGCACAATCTGAAATGAGGTATAAAGCTCAGTTGGTGACCAAGGGATTCGTGCAGAGGAAGGGAGAAGATTACAATGAGATATTCTCGCCTGTGATGAGACACACATCCATCTGTGTGTTATTGGCTTTGGTAGTAGCTTAGGACTTAGAGCTAGAGCAGCTGTATGTTACGACAATATTCTTACATGGAGAGCTTGATGAAGAGATCTACATGCGCCAGCCTGAAGGCTTCGTGATGGAGGGGCAAGAGCAGAAGGTATGCAAGCTAAAGAAATCCTTATATGGTTTAAAACAGAGTCCAAGGTAGTGGTATAACCAACTTCACTCCTTCATGATTAGTATTGGTTTCGAGCGAAGTATAAAGACCAGTGTGTTTATGTTCGCACACATGATGGTGGGTCGAGGATATACTTGCTCATGTATGCTGACGATATACTGATTATGTCACGAGACAAGAAGGAAATGAGTAAGTTAAAGAAGAAGCTTGCAGAAGAGTTTGACATGAAGAATCTAGGGCCTACAAATAAGATCCTTGGTATGAAAATCAGCAGAGACAGTATGAAGGTGGAGTTGAGATTGAGCCAGGAGTGCTATATCAAGAAAGTACTAGCATGCTATGGAATGGAGAAGGTAAAGCCTGTCACCACACTGCTAGGAGCTCACTTCTAGCTTTCTACGAAATTACCACCTAGCACTAACGAAGAGACACACTACATGTCTGCGGTCCCCTATGCTAGATCCGTGGGAAGACTGATGTATGACATGGTTTGTACACACCCAGACTTAGCCCAGTCAGTAGGAGTCGTCAGCAGGTACATGGCAAATCCAGGAAAGGAACATTAGCAGCTGTGAAATGGATACTGAGATATCTGACGAGAACCGTCAGCCTTAGTTTGTGTTACGACAATGGAGATGTGTTGGTGATATCTAGATTTTGTGATTTAGATTATTTATTGTGACAGAGATAGGAGGCGATATACGATTGGATATGTGTTCACTTTAGAAACTGCTACGGTATCCTGGAGATTGGTCCTTTAGTCTATTATAGCACTGTCAACCACGAAGGCAGAACTAATAGCTACAGTTGAGGCGATGAAGGAAGGCAAGTAACTGAGAAGTTTGTTGAGAGACTTGGGGGTTCCGAAAGAAGTGACGAAGCCTTATTGCGACAGCCAGAGCACAATTCAATTGGTGAAGTATCAGGCCTACAGTTCGAGGACCAAGCATATATAAGTGTCGAACTTATTTCTACAAGAAGTGATTGGAGAAGGTCTCGACAAATCATAATCCTATAGATAGGCTCACGAAGGTTGTTCACACAGTCAAGCTCAGGCATTGCTTGAGCTTGATCTATACATGGTAAGTGGTTGATGATTTTCCATTGTCATGAGAGTTTCGTAAATTCTAGATCTGGGTAGAGATGTTTGGTATTTGGGTAGAGTTGTAGTGGAAGCTTTGGCATGCCATAGTCATTGGAGAAAGTTTGAAATAGGGGTAGAGTTTGTTGAATATGCTTCAAATTGGAGTTTTAGGGGGGTTGACACGGCCGTGCAAAGTTTGATACAGCTGTGCACAGCAAACAGAGACTGCTCAGCCTTTCGGTCAGACTTTGCATGGTCGTGTCATACTATGCACGGTTGTACAAAGACAACACAGAGTTGCTATTTTTCCTAGCAGAATGTACTTGACCGTATTAGATCTGGCCCGGCCATGCACAGATAACAGAGACAGCCTATCTTTTCCTGGCAAATTGTGCATGTCCGTGCCATATATCAGCACACCGTGCCGATGTGCAGAAACCCTAAACCGCCCAGAATTCGACTTCTAATCTGGTCCGTTTATTTGTTTGGGTTTAAATACGTCCTATAATACCCTAGGAAGGATTCTTATGATATAAATACCTAGAGATACACTTTTGACTGCAACATGGCACATACAAATAGAAATGAGAAGAATGCATTGCATCTTCAAGAGACAAGATGATCTTTTCCCAGCGACTGGTGAAAAAAGTGCTTCGAGGTGACTACGAGCTTTGGGAGAGGAGGTATTCCTTATTCTAGAGTCTTTGGTAATATATATCCAATTGTTCTGTGCATGAGGCATTGTAATTGCTAGGGTGCTAAAATTATTTTGTCGAGAAGGTATACATTGTTTTTAGGAGATTTGTAGTCGGTGTACTCTCTGAATTATCATCTCTAATCTCGTGAAAACCATGAGAACAGAAGACTAGACGTAGGCAATAGGTTGGCCCGAACCAGTAAAAATCATTGCCTCTTTATGTGATTGATTGGTTTTGATTCTGTGGTGTTTGCTTTATCTTATTATGATTCTTCCAAGATCCTAACTCTGCACTGATTTAGTTGGTGACACTTTATCTATATATATTCTGTTGTCCACACTTTTGGTGTTGTTTGATATTGTGTCAGTTTTCCAACAAGAATCCATTTAAATGATTGCATAATCTAGCACCACAACTCCTCATTGAGATTCTTCAAAATTAGTTAACACTGTCTAAATAAGGTAGAATTGAAAACTTAAGTCATGTAAATCTAATTGGATAAGAAATTACACTAATCAATTAGGCAGTCCAATTGTATAATAAGAGGAAGGTTCTTTGTAACCGAAATCATGTTCCTTAATTAAGTAACCTCTCAAAATACGCATTTCTTTTACACTAATATGAAAATTTAGAATCTAATCTTTTCAACAAAACTTCTGTATTCCAATTTAAAATTAGGTTTGTTTACATCTAGTAATTAATCTAGTTAAAGAGTAGAGAGATGGAGAAACATGGAAATAAACCGAAATCATTTCAAGATAAAATGGAAAAATAACACAAAATTATAAAGCTTATCTATTATCACTATGGCATGATTATAATAAATAATATGTGTTACGACCTTAAGGCCGGCCCATGTAATTAAGGCCTGTATGCACTAGGGGCTCAAGAGAACACCTCACCGACCCCCCGAAAGGGGCACTAGCCCGAGCGGAAGATCGCCGTAATCTAGGGAAGCTCGCATCTCCCCACCACTAGCTCACCTATAAGGTCAACCAGAGAAGCTCACCCATCCGATCGTTAAGCTTGCCATGCCGAGGATAAGGTCACCTACCCTCCAACAAGAAGCACCATCCGGAGGAGCCGAGCTTGGTAACCGAGCTTGGCTCACCCCAGAGGGCGGCCAGGCATAAATATCTCTGACAAGGTGACGTAGGCTCACCTCCCCTCCGTTAATGCCAGAGATTAAAGGCGAAAACTGATGGCCTCCCCTCACGTCTCATTAATGCACCTGACATGACCTGACACCATTAATGCGGAAAATATCTCTGACACAGCTCGTCAACCTATCGCTTCACCCCTCGAGTGCCAGCTGGGTTGATTTGACAACTGACAGGATGGCGATCAACCGCTTCTCAGCCCTATAAATACCCCCTCTCCTGCAACAAGAGAGGGGTGGGTTGGCTGGCTAATCTATAAGAAATCCTATCACATCTACTTATACACAAGGTCGAATATCCTCCACATATTCGCGCCTTCCACACTAGTCAGCCACGCCAGCGCCGATCTGCCTCTAAGATCACCCCGCGTGCCTAACATTCTCCACATAAGTCATTGACTGACTTAAGCATCGGAGAGGCTAAGGGCTGCCAGTCAGCCCTGCCTTTTTAATGAGTTGCTCTCCTTGCAGGTAGCTCGCCCCTGCCACCAGCGATGGTAGCGACCTAGGGCGACTAACTCCAATCGAAGGGAGACCTACTATAGTTGACGGGCGACCTTAATATTCTCATCTACAAAGCATCTTCCATTCGGGATTAGCCTCGTCTATATCCCAAACCCTTGTAATCATCGTGCCCTTGATTCCCCACTTCAATATAAATTCATTGTGTGCGGATCCCAACCGCAACAATTGGCGCCGTCTGTGGAAACTTAGGGTCACACCCACGTCTAATCCCAACCACTTCAACCCTTTCCTAACCATGGCAAACATCCCATGGAAGACGAGCCACGCCCTCTCGGAGGGACTCCCCCCACAGATGTACCCCTTGAGGGGACGGAGGAGGCTATTCATGCCTCGGCCCATGCTATCCACCAAGTCTTTGAAGCCTTTACAAAAATGACAAATGATTGGGGTGCGGTTGGGGCCGAGGCATCCACCCACCCCCACCCCCCACCCTTATCCCCAAAGCGTGAGACATAGCCTTCACCCCCAGATCGACGAAGAGGCACCCATTCGGTAAAAGGAGCCCAACAAAGAGATAGCAGCCCAACAAAGACATCTCGATGCGGACATCGAGGCCGCTCAACATAGGCAGCTCAATGAAGAAGCAGATGTTCAACAAGCACTTCCATAAAGCTCCAACCCAAAATCGAAGCTCCTCCGAGTAGGCTGACTATGCACCCTAGGGCTCGAGCTCTTGCAGGATGACCTGGGATGCGAAAATATAGATCTTCCTTCTCTCTCACCTGCCATTAAGTTTCGACTCGCGTGCTCTTCAGATTTTTCTTGTAAGAAGAATCCTCAGATCAGGTCGGCCTAATCGCAATGAGCGAGCTGCCTTGCAACAAGCAATGATCCGGGGCCGGTTTCCGAGCTGCGCCCCCGAAAGGTCGCCAAGGGCTTGGGACAGGCTGCGTAACTCGACGCTTCCCTGTCAGAGACCCAGGGTGGGCTTCGGAGCTACGCCCCTAAAACGACGTCCTCAGGTGAAGGTTATCCTCGGCAAAGGTCATCCTCTCCCGACAGGTCACCCATAGGTCCAGGTTTCTAGACTGCGCCCCTGCCCAACCAGGTTTTATTATATCTCCGACCTATGTCGATATGTTTCAACTTACACACTCTTCGATTTTTCTCTTGTGTACGAGAAATCGCAGGTCAAGATCGGGTCGACTATGCGCCCCAGGTTTTATTCTATCTTCGACATATGTCGATATGTTTCGACTTACACACTCTTCGAGTTTTCTCTTGTGTGCAAGAAATCACAGTTTGAGATCGGGTCGACTATGCACCCCAGGTTTTATTCTATCTCCGACCTATGTCGATATGTTTCGACTTACACACTGTTCAAGTTTTCTCTTGTGTGCGAGAAATCACAGGTTAAGATCGGGTCGACTATGCGCCCCAGGTTTTATTCTATCTCTGACCTATGTCGCTATGTTTCGACTTACACACTCTTCGAGTTTTCTCTTATGTGCGAGAAATCGCAGGTCGAGATCGGGTCGACTATGCACCCCAGGTTTTATTCTATCTCCGACCTATATTGTTACGTTTCGACTTACACACTCTTCGAGTTTTCTCTTATGTGCAAGAAATCACATGTCGAGATCGGGTCGACTATGCACCCCAGGTTTTATTCTATCTTCGACCTATGTTGCTACATTTCAGCTTATACACTCTTCGAGTTTTCTCTTGTGTGCGAGGAATAATAGGTCGAGATCGGGTCGACTATGCGCCCCAAGTTTTATTCTATCTCCGACCTATGTCAATAAGTTTCGACTCACGTCCTCTTCAAGCTTTTCTATAGGCTACCTGAAGTAGGGAAGAACAGAGATCAGGGGCCAGTCTACAGACCGCGCTCCGACAAGTCGCCCATAGGTCTGGGGCAGGTTTTCGGACTGCGCCCCCAACCAAACATGTCTTCCTTCTCTCTCACATACTGTTAAGTTTCGACTCACATCCTCTTCAGACTTTTCTTATGAGAAGAAGCCCCAGATTAGGGTCGGTCTAATCGCAAAGAGCGAGCTGCCTTGCTGCAAGTAATGATTCGTGACAGGTTTCTGAGCTGCGCACCCGAAAGTTCTCCAAGGGATTGGCACGGGCTACGCACCTCGACCCTTCCGTACCAAAGATCTGGGGCAGGCCACGTGCTATGTCCCCAAAAGGTGCCAAGGGCATAGGACCCCCCAGGGGTGCTGGAAGGGCTACGACCCCGACTCACCCTCTCGAAGCTCTCCAGAGTAGGTCGCAGCCTGACTACCCATAGCAGGTCGGGCCTCGCTACCCAAACCAGAGAAGAGAGCGAGCACCTCGCAGCAAAGATCTAGAGCAGGCTTAAGAACTACACCCTCAAAAGGTCCCCAAGGGCTTGGGACAGGCTGCGTAACTCAACCCTTTCCTGTTAGAGACCCAGTGTGGGCTTCGGAGCTATGCCCCAGAAAGGGCATCCTCAGGTGAAGGTTGTCTTTGGCGAAGGGCATCCTCCCCGACAGGTCGACTATGGGTCTGGGCAGGTTTTCAGACTACGCCCCCACCTAAACAGGTCTTTACACTATCTCCAGCATATGTCAATATGTTTCGACTTGCGCACTTTTTGTGTTTTTGTGATATGAGAAAGATCATAATCGACATGATCGCTAGGGGTGGGCTACCTCGCCACGCTCAAACTCCGGGGCAAGCTTACGAGCTGTGCCCCCGATAGGTCACCCAAGCTTACAAAGCTCACTACCAAACAAAAGGTACAGACAAATTCTCTAAAAATTTCTAACGTGTCTACTCAACATTCAGTGTCTCCTCTGGCCGAAGATCGTCCACGCCAAATGTTGGGGGTAATTGTTACGACCTTAAGGCAATCCCATATAATTTAGGCCCATACGCACTAGGGGCCCAAGAGAACACCTCACTGACCCCACTGAAGGGGCACTAGCCTGAGCGAAAGATCGCCTCAATCCAGGGAAGCTCGCCTCTTCCTGCCACTAGCTTACCTCTAAGGTCAACCAGAGAAGCTCGCCCGTCCGATCGTTAAGCTCGTCGTGCCAAGGATAAGCTCACCTACCCTGCAACAAGAAGCACCGTTTGGAGGAGCTGAGCTTGGCTCGCCCTCGAGGGCAGCCATGCAAATATATCTCTGACAGGGTGACGTAGGCTCACCTCCCCTCTGTTAATGCCAGAGGTTAAGGGCGAGAACTGATGGCCACCCCTCACGTCTCATTGATGCACCTGACATCACCTGACACCATTAATACAGAAAATATCTCTGACACAGCTCGTCAACCTATTGCTTCACCACTCGAGTGCCAGCTGGGTTGATTTGACAGCTGACAGGATGGCGAGCAACTGCCTATCTGCCCAATAAATACCCCCCTCTCCTCCAACGAGAGAGTGGTTGGTTGACTGGATAATCTGTAAGAAATCCTAACACGTATACTTATACCCAAGGTCAAATATCCTCCACATATTCGTGCCTTCCATACTAGTCTGCCACGCTAGCACCGATATGCCTCTAAGATCGTCCTGCATGCGTGACATTCTCCACAAAAGTCATTAACTGACTAAGCATCGGAGGGGCTAAGGACTGCCTGCCAGCCCTGCCTTTCTAAGGAGTTGCTCTCCTTGCAAGTAGCGCACCCCTGCCGCCAGTGATGGAAGCGACCTAGGGCGACCAACTCCAATCGAAAGGCGTCCTACTCCGATTGACAGGTGACGCACCCCAAACATACACCTAGATTCCACCTAGCAGTGTCACGGTCGCTAGGCGTAATATGGCTCCTAGGTGTCAATTCCTGGCTCTATCCGCAAGCGGACTATGTCAAATTATAGTATAAAAGATATTGGATCCCACAGGGACGGTGACAGTGTATTTGCGGTCTCAGATTATTTTTATATCTCGAAGTGAGATATCTGTCGGTTGAGAAAGTTTGGTTTTAATGTTGTTGTCGATTTGATAATAAAGAGACTAGGGTTTTAGGGATCGCCGCTAAGACCGTTGGAGATCGATGTTGGAATGGGATCCTTACATTGCATTAGGTTTAAGGGATTAATCTCTCAATTCATACCACTCTCGTGGGTTAGAATTTCAAGGTATTTCGGTGGCTCTCATTGACGCAATGGCGGTAGCCATCAATGTAGCAGTATAGTTCGTCGGTGGATCCCCTCAAGGCACGAGCCAGGCATGGTCACGAGCCTTGGTTGGATCCACCGATTTCCCTATTCAAATCCCGAGGATACCCCTTAAACTCATCAATTCCACAGATCGTGGGCATGATCTCAGTGCGAGTTATCCAGGGATCCGGTAGGATCGATCGATATACTCCCTTTTATTCCCAATTCAACCTAGAGATCCAGATCTACATCTCCTCCCTAAAGTCTTAGGCCTAACCCATCAACCCTAGAAGAGACTACTCACACATAGCGATATTGACAAATAAAAATACGATTTTTATAAGAGAAAACATCGTAGAAAATTAATCGAATGAGGATTGAATAGCTTACGTGCCAAAGACGAAGAAGAATAGCAGCAAACAATAATCCGACGAAATCCCAAAGATTCCAAAACGCAAATCACAATAGAGCTCCAAAAATAATCCAATAATCTCCAAAAATTAGGTTTAGATCTAACCACCCTTGTTTCTAATCTCCTCTCCCTCTAAAAAGTAATTCAAAAGTTACAAAAGAACGAACTCCCAAAATGCAACACCCAGATCCACACATCACTCCCCTACGCGCATCAGACGGCCGCGAGAAATTCCAAAAATATCCTTCATTGTCGCCGACCGAGTCAGTGACTCGGTCGAGCAGAGGCTTGCTTGGTCGGGCTGCTTGATCGAGCAGCCCTCCTGCTCTGTCGAGCACGTCAGTGAGTGGGGGCTCTCCAAAAATTGCCACTCTGTCTGCTCGGCCCGAGTCATCCGTGCTCAGTCGAGCAGCCAACTGACTCGGTGGCCATTAGATCTGCTCGGCTCGAGTAGGAGGTTGGCTGGGCTTCGAAAATAGGAGCTGCTCGACCGAGCACCATACTGCTCGGTCCGAGCAGCTTGCGTATCAGCCCTCCTTCTTCTTCTTGCATCTGCTCGATCGAGCAGCTGCTCTGCTCGGTCGAGTCACCTGGGAAAATCTCAGCTGAAGCTCCTGACAGCTTCTCCTCTCTTCTTGCACTCTCCTCTACTCCTCCCATGGCTTCCAAAACTCAGCGAACTCCTGTAGAGCTTCGCCAATTGGCTCCAGGGTATGCCGGAAGTGTCCATATCCAAAATGGGTCCCGAATCGATCCAAAATCCCTGAAAATCCATAAAACTCTACGAAACTTGAATATGGCGTTAGAATTGCAATATCGTAGGAAAATACGGGATTTGGATGCGAAAATGATATGAAATGCAATGTCATGATGCTATGAAAAGATGTAAAATATGGACACATCAAAATCCTCCAAGCTTACATCTTACTCGTCCTCGAGGAAGACGAATACTAGGTACGCTAGGAGATGAACAAAAGAAAATAAAAAGTAAAAGAGAATAGGGATGGATGAGGGTGCTAAAGTTGTTCAATGAGATCTCAAATCTCAGCAGTATATCACGATGCTCCGAATAGTAAAAATACATGCCAATGGTATTTTCAAGTTCTAATAATCATATGGCTAGCATGCAATAAAGACAAAAAATAGGGATCTTCTAAAATAATGACATCAACTCATATCAATCTCATGCAATCTATAAAGTCTAGTATAAAAAGAGTTAGCAATGCACTTTTCAATCAATAGATACAAGTGGAGCATATAGAAATCACACCAGCATGCAATAAAGAATGGAAAGGAATCATGCTATCCAAATATTCATTTCGAATCATGAAAAATCTCTAAATCTAAAGTATTTCGTAAAGTTCAAGCATTATCTAATCTCCACGTTGTGCACCGTCTCTACTCTAATGGTATACTCGCTCATATGATCAATTGGTCCCCCCCAAAGCTTAGCTTGAGGCGTCGCATCTAGGAATAGGATATGAAAGATTTTCGTCTTTTCCCAAGTAATTGTGAGAGCTTCTAATAAAGAAATAAGAAATAATTTTATTTCTTTCTTTTCTTTCTTTCTTTTCTTTTTCTCTCTCTTTTTTTTCATTTTATTTAGAAGCTATATTTTTTTTCTTTTGGGACTTTTGGGAAGTAAGATGCAGTAAGGGTAGCTGCGGGGGTGAAACCAACTGATATGTAGAGAATCATAAAAATATGTGGAGAAGGAAAATAATAAATCACTCGGTTCACTCATTAGAGGTGCACAACGATTCAATATGATAATACTCTAACTAAACTCATAACTAGCATGGATATTTTCATTCATCTAGATGAATACTGAAAAACACGTAGTAATAAGCACAATAACATCAAGCATGCAAACAGAAGTGGATGAGATTGCAAGCAGATGCTCTAAGTGTTCTAATGATGCGTGAACCTAGGTGCATTATCCAACATAGAGCATACTAGATACTATTTCATGCATTTGATTTTCAATTCATAAAAGGCATTAATTTAGATAGATCGGCAAAAGAATATGCCAGCATATAGATAGTAAAACTGAAACTACCCTAATATCATGTCATCAAATAATAAGCACCGTGAGTAGCTACTAAGGGCAACGAGAAGTATCATCATGCAGAACAGCCTCACCAAAAAGAAAAAGGGTGGAGAAAGTAAAAGAATGAAAAACAGGCATGCATGCATGACAAAAAAATGAAAAACGTGATGCTGAATGAGAAAAAAGATAAAAAGGTGGAAAATGGGTGGAAAAGCAAACTGAAAAGCTGAAAAAGAAAGAAAAATATAAAATAAAAATAAAAATAAAGCGATAGCGCTCATCCCCCAAGCTAAACCCAGCAGTGTCCTCACTGCTGAGAAAACACTAGTATGCGGGAGATGATGCTAAATAGGGTGGGTGGGGGTAGAAAATAAAACTGTGCAGAGGAAGTAAAACATGATATGATGCAATGATGAAGAAAAATGATGCATATGTATGGAATGATGAATGGCGGGTCCTCCCCCAAGCTATGTAAGACCAAGGCCCCAAAAAGACAGATGGGCATAATATAATATGAGGAAGGTAAAAAATGAGTAGGGACATCATCAAGCAGGGGCACCACCCTCTGGAGGTGGTGATGGGTCCCGATGCTGTGGACTAGAAAATATGGGGGGTGAATATAGGATAAGAGCAGTAGTGGACGAGACTGTGGTGACCGACTCAGGTGTGGAAGAAGCAGGCTATACAGAAGCCTGAGAATGTGGAGCACTGAGTGGTGCAACGGTCGTCAAAGTGGCTGGCCGGGGTAGAGGGGTGTGAGCTAGGATCACGGGTGGTGGGCCACGTGTCCTAAGATGGTCAATAATGGAGGCCATGTCTGCCTCGACTCTCACATGATGTGTGGCCGTCGAGCATACGAAGGCGTCGAAATCCCACTGTAGGCAAGAAGTCGACTACTCCAAAGCAGTCAGACGACCATCGGTAGTACGGGAGTCGAGGGGAGGGCAAGAAATGTGACCGTGAGACACCACTCTTGTAAAACAGGCCCGCGAAGATAATACACAGTGCCTGGGCTGAAAAGTCGGAGAGGGTGTACTCGACGAGATCTCAGCAATGGAGGTGTGCTGGGTAGTGTGGCTGAGATCAGGAGAGATCATGGTAGAATCAGGGGGAGTGGAGGATAGAGCAGTCGTCGACACAGATGTGTGGACAGACGTCGAGACGCTCTCTGTAAGGACAGCTGTCGCTGGTGACGGAGTGGTGCCAGCTAGTGGAATGTGGGACCCTAAAGAGGTGGGCAGTGAATCAATGAGGTCCCTAAGAGGTGGAAGGGTGGTGGCTGGATCATGATCAGGGAAGTCCAGAGCAGCAGGCTCCGGAGCAAACAAAATCTCAGTGCCCTTAGGCACGGGTACGGTGGAGACAGTGGTATGAGCCTCGGGGCAAATAGTGGTGACAGTCCCTGAGGACTCGACGGTGGTGGAGGTGGTGGATACAGAGGTGGTAGAAGAAATGCATCCTGGGGGTGGTGGGTGTACAGGAAGAGCTGGAAGGGCAGCCACAAGGGCTGCCAGATCGTGATCCTCATACTCGGAGGAGCGGGGAACCTGGTCATCGGTGACTGCCTCGACGGGAGCTCCTGGGGGCTCGAGTACATGGAGTGCTGGCAGTGGATGGACCCTATCAATCATCCATCTCTGCTGGATGGGTGCAATGGTGGTGAGGTGAGGGGCAGGAAGGACGAGGTGGGGTGTGTGGTGAGTGCCAACAAGGTACGTCCAGTGACGGGCTTTATAAGGTCTGATGATATGCATATGCTCAAGCACGCCTAGAGTCAAGTGTGTGGGGCCAGCATGGGTCACTAGATCATCGAGAAGATCAATACCAAGCATATGTGCAACGATGGTGAAAATTCTACCACAGCAGATATCGGTGGCATAGTGGGTGGTGGTGGTCTGCAACAGGCGATGACACAGCCAGTTAGCTGCGTCAGAAAGTACAAAAGGGCGAGGGAGCCGTCTGGGTGGAAGCGCATGGGTCGGGTCATTCCCATAAGATGGAAAAGCTCGGGAAGGGACATGGTCCCGACCTCTGGCCTGTAAAAGATGGTCGTGGCTAGGTGGCGCTGCGCGTAACAAAGGCAAGGATGCACGATGCATGATGCCTTCGCCCGGCTGGGGCGGTAGTGGTACAGACCTGATATGCGATGCCAGAAACATGGGGCATAAAACGTGCCTATGTCGTAATCTGGGAAGAAGGTAGCTCGGGGGGTCTGGGATGGCTGGGAAGTGGAAGTGGGCGCGGATCATGGCATGTATGATCGTGAACTCGTGATCCATGAGACGAAAGGTGATGCCATCACCTGCCTGTATGCGAGCGATGGAACTCAAAGCCTACAATGTATGGTGAGAGTATGTGTGTCATGCCCCGCTTCCCAAAAGTATGTAGGCGAGGCATGAGGAGGTCTGCACAGACTTGAAGCTGCGAAGCTACAAGCCTGATAAGCGTCAATAAAACTTCAAATGGCATGTCCTTGCAATTGCGATACGAAACAAAGATAATAATAAAGGAAATGAAACAAAAAGAAATCTCAGAATATCCATAAAAATAAATTCCAACATCGCAGAAAAGCCACCAGGCTAAAAGAAAAGAGTCTAAAAAGGCCCTAGCATGGCCAACAAAAGTACAACATACAGAAAACAAAGTAATGGTGCTACGCACCAACAACTAACAGCAATCTAAAGCAAAGCAACTCAGAACAGTCTCTAAGACTGGTCACCGGTGTCCACAAACTCCTCGTCAAACGTAGGCTCTAGCTCAGCGTCAGCAAACAACTCGTCCTCAGCTACGGTCTCTGGCTCAGGGTCTAACATGCGACACCCAAAAGAGCAAGGGGCACATGTCAGCAAGTCTACAGGAGACTTGTGCAAGGAAACTGAAAGTAAAAGTAAAGCAACCTAGCAGTTCTAGCATGATGTAATGACATGGCAGTTAAAGTATGAGTGCAACAAGTAAAGTAAAGTACAACAAGCATCTAGCATGGCATGGCAAGAGTAGCAAACTACTAACATTCACAAGTCACGTTTTCATGTCGTGCACAGAGTTCACGCCTTACAGCTGAAGTGGCTGTATGAGCACACTTCTACGCTGAGTGGTCGCTCAACCCTACCCCTCCATGTGTATCGAGCCAGGGCCTTACCCCCGAACATGAATGCTCGCTTCTGGATCACGAGCCAGTAAGTGTTTTTCAATTTGGCATAGGGGTGCACCTAGCCTCAACGAGCAAGTACAAGTATAGTAGCGCGTGCTACGAATGCAACAATCAGACATGGATGGCATGACATGGCAAGCAGTAATTTAAATGCGTACAGTTAAGGAATTTAAACATGGCAGTTACAAATGCATGAATGACATGGCAGCATGAACAAAACAGGTAAAAGGGATTGGATCTAGCTTCGTTGTCAAGCTAGATCATATGAGGTGACGGATCTAGTTTCGTTGTCAACTAGATCAAATAGGCGTCTAGGCAACTATCATTTCACTGCCTAGTCTCTTTTACGCTACGGTACAAAAGTTGGCCTAAAACATGGCCTAAACAAGCAACGGGCAAGTTTCACTTGCCTGAAAATAACCGTTCTGCATTTATCGTCCAACCGGTCCAGTCTACCGATGTGCTCAGATCCACCAGCCTACAGTCCCAAATTAAGTTATCTTCATTAGTGAATTATCAGACAACCAAAATACCGATTTTTATTTTGTTTAACAGGGTTGGGTTGGGGGTCCTAAGAGTGCAGAACGTTACCTCAACACGACGCGAAAGCTACACTGGCGTTGGGTAGCGACGCCAGGGGTTGGAATAAAAGATCGCGCTCCAAATCCAGATTCCAATTAAGATTCCACACTCGCCAATTCTCGAGCAGCGTCCAGATCAGCGATCAAGATTCCAACAGCGAGTAGGGTGCCGGTAGGCATTTCTACGGCTTCCGGGAAGCCGTAACGGTGAACGGGGACGAAGGGGTTGGATTCAGGTATCGTGTAAGGTAACGGCGTCGGCTCGAAAAAGATAACGGGCCGTGAAGAAAACGTAGTATATCTGCGACATGGTTGTGTTAAATTAAAAAGTGGAAATAGCAACACCCAATAATCACTATAATCCATTTATACACTAAGCCATACTGTGTATATTCATAACTCAAAGTATACGGTTCACGTAAACTCGTACGCACTGTCATATTTACGTACATCACTACTGATTAACACATATGTCTAGTGATAATAACATCGCATCATAACATATAAACTTTACTGCTAATACAAAACACTTAGTGTAAGATCCTACCTGTTCACATATAATATATAATAACACTTAAAAAACCACAGTTCACACAGCTTGCCTCTGTAGCGTTGTTATGCTTGAACGGGAAGGGAAACGGAGAGTAGAGGCGGCTCGGGGTGGCCGCAGGAGGTGGCGATGCCGTCGGGGATCGGGGGTGTGTCGAAGGTCGTGTCGAAGGGGCATCGACATGGTACGGCTTGGGGCATCGGGAGCTTGGATGGGCTCAGTGGTGTGCTGTTGTTGGAGGGACGAGGGGCGGACAGAGCCGCTGTCAGCGCTGAGCACTGACGGGAACGGCGCCAACGGCGCTGTTGGTGTCCGGATGTGGCTCCGGCAGCCTGCTAACGTGCTAGGGGAGCACACCGGTGGGAGGACGATCGGGGAAGCGTGGGGCGGTGCCATGGACAGCTCCGGCGGCCTGCAGAGCTGCTGCTGCGAAAGCGTTGGCAAGCACAGGCGGCGCTACACGCGGATACGGCGGCAGACAGGTCGCGGACATCGGGTCGGAGGGGTATCGCGTGGGAGGCTACGGGCGGAGATGGCGGTGTACCGTGCAGTCGACGTGCGAAGCTTGGGAGGAGGCAACGTCGAGAGGGGAAAGGCTCCTGGCCGTCGAGTGAAAGCAGGGGCTTCCGATTGTCGGTCCTCGCTGTGAGTTGAGGAGAGGAGAGACCTAGGTATAGGGGGCGGCGACGCAATGTGAAACAAAAGCCTAGGTGTTCTTTTTTTTATATAAATCATAAAGGAAACAGGCTGTGGTCACGTGAACAGGGGTGTGCATTGGTTTCTTTTGGGTTCTCTGGGTAAAAGTTAACCTAGGCCCATTAAAATAGAGGTAAGGCTGAACGGGGGAGTCTATAGGTCTAGGGTTTGATTGTTTTCAAATTTTCTTTAATCCTATTAGAAAAACAAGAGATCTCACTCTCTCTCTCTCATGCGTGGGTATATGTGCGGCCTGGGTAAATGTGGGCTAGGCTAAGTCACATGGTTGATATTGTTATTAATGGAAATTATTAGGGACTAATATGTAGGTGAAACTTATGGTTAAATCAATATTAGGTTGGGCCAAAAAGTGAAAATAGGTCAAACGAAGCCCAAAAATCGTGAAATAAATACTGGGGTGACCGGGACAACGAGAGAAAGAAGACAGAGAAGACCGATCACAATTTCGACGTCGAGAAACGAAATTAAAAATAGAAAGGCCTCGTGACAAAACTGAAAATCGTGACGTCTCATCAAATAAGATCAAATCGTGGGAGAACGACCCGTGAAATGACGTTCCAAATTAATTCCAAAATTTAACACTCTTCTAGAGGGTCACAACAGCATATCACGCCATAGGGTTCGGTTACGGTCAAAGTCTAAAATAAATACGTGCACGAACGAGGCTACGTGCACATAAAGCGTATAAAGGATACGGGGTCCCATGGCGACAATAATTCCAAGTTGAGCACACGTCGGGGTGGCTTGCTAAGGATGCAACCAAGGTGCTACGGCCCTATCAACTCAACGATACGCCTCACATACCAAGCACAAAACCAATCAAGTACTCGAAATTGCTATACGCACAGCCGTATAACAAATAGTGGGTACCGACCGTTACAATGTGGGTCCATGGACGGCTAGGAGCCTCGCGAAGCCAATCGTGCGGTAGAGCCAATGTACTCCCTACAAGAGTCCAAGGGATCGGAGGGTGGGGACGTCTATGAACAGTGTGGGGACGAGACTGTAACGGTCATTTTCCGACCGTAGTATTTTCAACGCGTACGACTCTTTTCGTGTGCGTATTTATTTTTGTCTCTTCCTGGATCCGGACTATGCGATGTGATATGTCGATATGACCATATGGAAGAGTAGTTATTTGTGGGATTTTTAGTGAACGTCATTTCACATGTCGTTCTCTCACAAATCAGGTTTGATTGTACAGACGTCGTAGCTTTAGACTTCGACGTCGGATCTTTTTATTTTTAGTTCGTTTTTTGTGGACCTCGCACATGATTGACCACTGTACCCTCGAGCCTCTCATCGTCACGGTCGTCCCGATATTTTTTTCGTAATTTTCGGACACCGTTAGCCCAACCTAACCCACTAATCAAAATCAAAGCCCATTAAGCCTAATGAACATTTGAAATTCGATTTCCTAACCAAATCTTATTGAAATCCAATACGTATCATGTGGGGATTTTCTGTGTCTATCTTCACCTAGCTTTCCCCCTCTTTGCACACCCCCTTCTCTCACACACCCTCTCACCCATCCCTTAAATACATACCCATATAGCATTTTCTCCCATCTTTAAAAACAACCCAACCGAGAGCACACCCTAGGACACGCACACCAGGACACCGCCCCCACTTACCTGCGTTTGTCCTCCCTTCCTCGCCGTCGGTGGACCACCGGCCGCCCCCACAGTCTGGTGACCTCCCCTCCTCTCTCTTCTCTCTCTCCTCCCCCTCTCTCTCCCTAGAAAATCATCAAAACAACCCCCATGGTCTGAAGTTATTGACAGCAGCACCCAATCACACGACAACCCATTTTCTGGCCACCACGGCTGTCGCCGACCACCCTACGGCATCCCCACTCCTTCCTCAACATCCTCCTTCCTTCTCTCTTAATCTCTCTCCCTCAAAACTCCATTAAAACCTCCTAAACCCCCCTTGGCCGCAGCTTTTTGACAGATCTGCGCCGGCGACCACTCCACCACCATCAGATCCCCCTTGACCCCCTTTACCTCTGCAAGTCTCCTTTGCCCCCCTCTGGTCGCCGCATCTCTACTGCGACGCAAAACAGCGACCCGGTATCGCAAATCTGTCCTTTTGCCTTCTCACGACTGCCCACTACCGTGCGCAGCCGCCATCAGCCACCCACCAGGCCGAGTGACCCCTCATTGACCTCCTTCAATCCTCGGAAGCACCCTTTGCTCCTAGGAGTTCACACGCATCGCTGATCTCACATGTTTTCCCCGACGTCGCCGTCGCCGTGTAGATCCGTTGCGATACTCGCAATCGGAGAGATCCGGACGTCACGCTCATTGTTCTCGCCTTCCGCTCGTTGTCTGAACATGTCTCGCTACGCTACCTGTAGCCGATTGCTGACGACGTAGATCCATTACCGTTCAAACCCGACGTCCGCTCTACTATCAAACGCCAAAAAAGTTAGTCCCCTAACGCGTAGTAAGAACCCACACCGTAGAGAATCTAAAACCTAATCTAAAAGTCATCAACGATAACTAAATTTTACTTTACGCACTTTAAAACGATGTTCAACCATAGAAATCGATGAATCGACTTGATTATCTGTGCATATAGGATAGTCGTCGATTAGGCGAAACGAATCAAAAATCGTGACTTCGAACTACTAGGGTAGCCCCGTCAAACTTAGAAACTTACCATAATAGGATTGATGAAAAACACGTTCTGACACCGTCGTTGGCTCGTTTTAGACGAACCCTCGCTGACGCACCACTTCGACGAGACGATCCAGACCGACGACGCACTTGCCACCGTAGGCAAGTGTTTACACTTGTGTATATCGGCCATGTTTAGGCCATCACCTTCATAAAAAGTTAAAGTACGACTAAAGAGACCCGGACGTGAAATGATAGCATCCGGGACCCCCCTTGACAGCTTAGACTTGAGGACGAAGTCTAAGCACAAACAACAACAACAACAACTGACACCTTAGGGCTATTCCGTGTGTGCATGTGTGTGGACCCCCTAGAACAACAACTGAACAACAGAACATTCATAACTGGTCAAATCTTGTCTTCTTCGGTTCATGTTGTATACCTTACGGGAAGTCTCGGCGTCTCCCCAGGGGATTGAGCGTCCTGGCAGACCGTGTGGAATCTTGGAGAGCCCACCAAGGGTGGGTGTTCCTTTTGTGTATACCTTACAGGAAGTCTCGGTGTCTCACCAGGGGAGTGAGCACCCCGACAGACCGTGGGGGATCTTGGGAGCCCACCGAGGGAGTGGGTGTTCCTTTTGTGTACACCTTACGGAAAGTCTCGACGTCTTACCAGGGGACTGAGCATCCCGACAGATCGTGGGAAGAGGAACTCACCAAGGGAGTGAGCGGTACTCGTACAGTCCAGTCTTATCTTGTCTTGAGCACTTGGGGTGGGGTTGGGTGAGCGGCCATCAGATAGAGAGTTTGGCCACTCTCTACGCTGCAGGCGCGAACTCTCTTTGGTGTCACACACACGTCTTGTCTTGGTTGTCATATCCCGTCTAGCTTAGTCCCGTAGCCGATAGCACACGCTACGGCTACTGCCTGTCACGTTTACTTTCCTGCACCGCTTTACTTCTTGCATCGTATAATTTTCATGACATCACAACAGCATGTAATCAACCAATAAAATGTTTCTCTTAAATTACTTTACACTTGCAGTAGAGTCTCTCACCTCCATCTTGTAGACTTTACCTGATGTACAGTTCCTTTTCTCTTGGGTGATGTACGTCAGATGCTGAGCCAGAGAACGTGGACAAGCCAGAGCTACCTGAGGACTTGGAGCCGGAGGACGTTGACCTGGAGTACTTTCCAGACGAGGACCAGTCTTAGCGGTTCCTCAGTTGCTGACCTTGGGGTTTCCGTTGTTCGTAGTTTGGGTGTGTAGCACTCTTTACTTTCTGTTTTAGGTTGGGAGCGTAGCACCATTAGTTTTCTTTTCTGTTGTTGTAGCCATGCTGGGCATTGTTACTTTTTTTAGACTCTTGTACTTCTGGATATCTTTTGAATAAAATGAATGCATTTCCCTTTCTGTACTTCTGTTGTTCCGTATCTTTCATATGCAGTGGCATGTTTAATGCTTTGGAGTACCTCACAGATGCTTAGTGGGTCCGAGCTTTGCAGCTCCGGCCCATACAGACCTTTGTCACATTTCGCTTCTGTCGTTTTGGGAAGCGGGGCATGACAGGTTTTAGTGGTGGCCCATGCAGATTCTGCAGAAAGTTCATAACAATAAGAGTATCACATTCATTTAATTTACGATACAAGTCTAAATTAGGTTTTTCCTGGTTTTAGATGGTAGGAATACTTAGATAGGTTCAGGTTTGATAGTCAGGCACCTTGGTTAAGATTTAGTCATACTCGTCTTAGGATACCCTAGTAGCCTCTCACCGGGATTCGACCATGTTAGATTTCTAGAGTCCTTTTAGTCGTTCGCTCGGGTCCATCAACTTCGGGCCCAGCAGAACATAATCTTGACTCGCTTAGGACCCTTGCCTGAGATCATTATTATAGTCTAGTTCATTTGGAAGTCTTAGTGCTGAGTTCTCCTGACCTTTAGACGACCTGATAATTAGAACCCCTGATTTCTAGCATCTTCCTAATCATTACACTCCTGTGTTATCGGCCGTAGAATTCTATCGTAGCTTTTCATGAATCATATCCTAGGCGTATCCATCATGAGATCATATTCTTTGCCCTCGATTCACGTGATCGCTCCATGATGATTATCGTTAATTCTTCGAATCTCTCCATTGCAAATCCTGCTTCCTTTAAAAGTATTTTCGAAATTCCTTATTAAATTCTTCGCTCAGTTTAACTTCTTTGAAAACCCTTATTATATATTTAAAATTTCTTACTTTTCGGTTGAGTTAAAATTCTTTCACTGATTTTGAAACCTTCTTGGTCGAAATTTTTAGTTACTACCTCGTAATCATTTTCTAACTGGTACCTTTCGTATTTCAGTTTTAAAACCTTGTTACCATTTTGATAATTCAATATATCATTCTTTTTCTAAACTACGAAATTTATTTTTAACCACTTACCGTACATACTTTTAGAATATTTTTCTAAGCTAAATAGAACTTAAATTTTTATATATTAGTTCTTTTTACCATCTGCCCGCTATTTCTACCTATTTTTATAAGTGTGTATATATATATATATTCTATAAAATAGGGATGTTATCAAGAGAAATTGGATAAGAGAAATTGGACAAGAGAATTTGGATAAGAGAATTTGGACAAGAGTATATACATTTATTCTATAAAATTGGGATGTTACCAAGAGATATTGGATAAGAGAAATTGGACAAGAGAATTTGGATAAGAGAATTTGGACAAGAGTATATACATCTATTCTATAAAATAGGATGTTATTAAGAGATATTGGATAAGAGAAGTTGGACAAGAGAAATTGGAAAAGAGATTTTGGACAATAGTATATACATATCTATTCTATAAAATAAGGATGATATCAAGAGATATTGGATAAGAGAAATTGGACAAGAGAAATTGGATAAGAGAATTTGGACAAGAGTATATACATATCTATTCTATAAAATATGGATGTTATCAAGAGAAATTGGACAAGAGAAATTAGATAAGAGAATTTGGTCAAGAGTATATACATATCTATTCTATAAAATAGGGATGTTATTAGGAGATATGTATATACTATTGGACAAGAGAAATAGGGATGTTATCAGGAGATATTGGATAAAAAAATTAGACAAGAGAAATTGGATAAGAGAATTTGGACAAGAGTATATACATATCTATTCTATAAAATAGGGATGTTATCTAGAGAAATTGGATAAGAGAAATTGGACAAGAGAGATTGGATAAGAGAAATTGGACAAGAGAGATTGGATAAGAGAATTTGGACAAGAGTATATACATACATACATATACATACATATATACATATACATCTATACATATACAAACATACATATACATACATACATATACATACATCTATTCGATAAAATATGGATGTTATAAAGAGAAATTGGAGAAGAGAAATTGGATAAGAGAAATTGGACAAGAGAAATTGCATAAGAGAATTTGGACAAGAGCATATACATCTATTCTATAAAATATTGATGTTATCAAGAGAAATTGGATAAGAGAAATTAGACAAGAGAATTTGGAAAAGAGAATTTGGACCAGAGTATTTACATACATATATATACATTTATATACATTTACATACATACAAATACATACATACATATACATACATCTATTCTATAAAATAGGGATGTTATCAAGAGAAATTGGATAAGAGAAATTGGACAAGAGAAATTAGATAAGATAATTTGGACAAGAGAAATTGGATAAGTGATGAGATTTTGAGAGATAAGAGAAGAGGTGGGGAATTTTGCACATACAACCCCGGGTTTTGCATTTTTGCCCCTGGACCCTCCCCATACACACACCCACACTTTTTATTCTATCCCCTTCCCGACCATTTTTTCAGTACACGTGCACGTGTGCACGGGTTATTTGCTAGTATATATATATATGATACCATTTTTTACACGTATCCTTCTTTTATCTATTTAATTATTTGGAGCAATATTTTTTTGTCTCACCCAACCAGCTATCTCCTTATCCTCGCCTTATCTGAACTCGTTCTTTCCGATCTTGCTTCGTTACGCTTTTGGTTTCGATTTTCCTTTCTATTGTTTAGAGATTTGTGCTTGTAGTTGCCTGAGTCAACTTTAGTTTAGTAGTGGGCCCATTGGTTTTCGTGATGACGTTACAGTGCATGTATATAGGTAGAGTGTGTAGGCCTATTATACGATCTATATGTTGGTACATGTGAGCGTGTGCTCGTACGTAGATATGTATGCGATTAGCCTTGAGTAGATATGTGCTTACTGTATGAATATGTGTGATATACGTATGGTAATAGGGTTATAATTTTGTTTGGTATTGCTTGCCTTTACGGGATGTTGTGCGTGTGCGTGTATACCATGAGGTATACACAATTATTGTACGCCTTAACTTTGTACGGATAAGTATATGTATTAGTATACTAATTATATGTGGAGTGAATATATATTATAGGTTTGTGGCTAGACGATGCATGTATATGTGAGATAGTGTGTTTGAATATATACGTGTGCTGATGTTTGTAATATTACTATGGTATGTATGTGGTTACGTTGGTAAACGTATATATTAGAGTGGTGTTGGTATAGGTATAAACATCGTGTTATGTATATAGAGCATTCTGATATGGGTTTTGAGTCTCACTCAAGCTTGAGTGGGTAAACTCTAAGTATATTGTTACCTATGTCTGTGGTTTGCGTGTAGTACTATGAATATAGTAATAGATGATGTATGTATAGTGATAGGATTGGTTGTATCTGGTCATGCTACGCACATGATTGTGGGTGGCTATACCATTATATAGTTATATGATTGTATGTGATGTGTATATAAGATGAAGTATCTGCGTGTATTGGAATAACTATATATATTGGTGTATTATAGTAGTGATAGATGTATACTAGATATAGCTTACCTGATTTAATATTGTATGGTGTGACCACATGCGTTGAAATGTTGGTATTGGATGTACGCTAGGTGATATTAGGGAGTAGCATGTTGTTTTGTGCATAGTTAATTATCTATATGTGAAGAATTATGATCATGTTTGCTAGTGTGAAACTATTTTTATATAAGTATGTGTAACTTAGTTATGTGATAGTGAGAGATAGTTATCCAAGGATGTACGTGACTATATGAATGATTGAAGTACGTGTATGAGTTTGACTGTCTATGATAGGTATAAGTATTGAATGTGCATATATATATATATATATATATATATATATATATATATATATATATATATATATATATGGGTAAAATGCGCCTGAGCTCGTGCTCAGATGGGATTCCTGCGCTCGAGCCCTCCTGACCGTCCGATCCGATCCCCCGGCTGTTGTTAAAAGCGGAACATGAGGAACTTTTGGTGCAATTACCAACGCGCCCTTACGCGACCGGAACTTTTGTGGCAATTACCATCCCGCCCTTATAGCCCCTATGAAAGCAACTTTTTAGAACTATTGGTGCAATTACCATCCCGCCCTTTATATCCTTTTCAAAGAAATAGTTTACACTATACGGCACCGTTGTGCGCGTCGACCCAGAACGGAGTATATTACTCCCCGCGCACAACGCGCTACAGCCTACGCGTCGTGCGCGGCGTAGGCTTAAAACGCACAAGTGTTGAGAAGTTACCAACCGTGCGCACGATGGGCAAAATTACCCCCGTCGTGCGCGAGGGGGAAAACGCAACGTGTAAAGCAATTTCCATCCGTACGCACGACGTGCAAAATTACCCCGTCGTGTGCGAGGGGTAAAATGCAACGTGTAAAGCAATTTCCATCCGCGCGCACGATGGGCAAAATTACCGCCGTCGTGCGCGAGGGGTAATGCGCAACAGGTAAAGGAATTTCCACCCGTGCGCACGACGGGCAAAATTACCCCCGTCGTGCGCGTGGGTTAAAACGCCTAGTGTGCAGCAATTTCCATCCGCGCGCATGACAGATGGAAATTAACCCCGTCGTCCTCGAGGGTTAAAACGCCTAGTGTGAAGAAATTCACATCCGCGTGAACGACGGGCAAAATTACCCACGTCGTGCGCGTGGGTTAAAACGCCAAGTGTGCAGCAATTTCCATCCGAGCGCACGACGGGCTAAATTAACCCCGTCGTCCGCGGGGGTTAAAACGCCTAGTGTGAAGCAATTCACATTCGCGCGCACGACGGGAAAAATTACCCACGTCGTGCGCGTGGGTTAAAATGCCTAGTGTGCAGCAATTTCCATCCGAGCGCACGACGGGCAAAATTAACCCCGTCGTCCGGGGGAGGGGGGGGGGGGGGTAAAACGCCTAGTGTGAAGAAATTCACATCCGCGCGCATGACGGGCAAAATTACCCCCGTCGTGTGCGTGGGTTAAAACGTCTAGTGTGCAGCAATTTCCATCCGAGCGCACGACGGGCAAAATTAACCCCGTCGTCCGCGGGGGTTAAAACGCCTAGTGTGAAAGCAATTCACATCCGCGCGCACGACAGGCAAAATTACCCCAGTCGTGCGCGTGGGTTAAAACGCCTAGTGTGCAGCAATTTCCATCCGAGCGCACGACGGGCAAAATTAACCCCGTCGTCCACGGGGGTTAAAACGCCTAGTGTGAAGCAATTCACATCCGTGCGCACGATGGGCAAAAATAACCCCGTTGTAACGACCACTTTTCGTTGTACGTTTTTCGTGCACGTGCTTTTGGCCGTGCACGTGTTTGTTTTAGACTTTGTTC
>JAULAV010003486.1:0-16705 GCA_030789695.1 Scilla litardierei
TGCCCCGACGATCCCGTCTGTTGACACGCCTCTCCTCCCTGCAGAGCCTGAGTCCACTCCTTCGACTGGACCCACGGAGACTGCAGATCCAGCCACTTCCTCGTGATCGTCTGTTTCGAGGCCTCTCCTATGATCTTTGGATGATGTATCTTCTTGAGAGTATTTTGGGTTAGGATGGAGTGTTGGGGTTGTTTTGATGTATTTTGGTTTTATGGATGTCGGTGTTGTATTTTTATGTACTTTGGATGTTGATGATGGTTCGATGATGTATTGATGTAGTCGATATCTTTTTGGATGTACTCATGATGTTTTTATATATATATACATCGATGTTCTCTTTGTTTTACTTCGTTGTGCACATTTAATTTTCATTCAATGTCTATGATATGTGAAATCGTCGCTAGTCGCTTAAAAACTTGGTTAAATAGATTATATTTCTATGATTGTATAGAATTGTTTTCCATGCACAAATTTAACCAAGAATATTGAATATTGGAGAATATGTTTCTTTATTCAATAAATGAATATATATTTGGTATTTTTGATGATTTTAATTTTCGCTTTTTGATAATGGACAATTTGGCACACCTTGATTTGATTTCATCACTTTTCCCTTGGTGTCAATTAGGTCCATCGTCAATATCTAATACTCCCGATGTTGGATTTTCCATTTCCTAGTTGTTGTCGTTGTATGCCCCCCCATTTTTGGGATAATGCCAAAGGGGGAGAGATAATGATAATAAATATGGCAAATGAAAATTTAACTCAATTTCCAAGAATCTAATTTAATGTGTTAGATTCAGGGGGAGTTAAGATATATATAAGGATTTTTAAAATCCGATATTTCAAAAATCGATTCTCGTTATATATCTTACTCGTCTCATTGATGCAATTTATATATATTCATTTTGGAATTAACGTGTCATCAATGCAGGGGGAGTAAGTATTTTACATTTGAATCATTATTTTTGATTATTATTTATGTTGGTTTGTCATCACCAAAAAGGGGGAGAATGTTGAATATTGGACTCCCCGGATTTGGTTTTGGATGATGAGCAAACATAAATAATTCATGAACTAACAATTTGTGAGCGCAGTATTGGAGATCGTTGCCAAATTCACGAGAACAATCAAAGCGACATCTCAAGACTTCTCAAAGCTCGTATTCATTGCCTAAAGCTTCGTTGAAGCTCTTGGACTGTTTTGGAAGTCATGAAGAATTGATCGAAGCTCTCGAAGACCGTTCATTAAGGTTTTATTTATAGTCTTTTAGCTTCGATCTATAGAATGTTAAGCCTTGAGTGTATCTTACGATTCTATCTTCATAACGCTCATATCGTAGCTCTAGGATCTTAGTACAAGTCCATTCTAACTTCCTCGAAGCATCGCGCTTCGATTCGGACTTGTTTGTGCATGTTAGTTGGTACAAGAAGAAGTACTGACCGACTAGATGGTGATCTAGTCGGTCAGCAGAGCTTTTTGGACCGACTAGTTTGAGTTAATCTTTTCTTGTTCAGTACTGTTTACAGTTAGTCGGTCTACGTTGACTCACCGACCGACTAGTTTGTGAACTAGTCGGTCAGTGATGCTTCTTTGACCGACTAGTTGTGATTTACTGTACATGCCAAATTTCTCCTAAGCTACTGTTTATCGTTAGTCGGTCTAAGAACGTTTGATGACCGACTAGTTGATAATCTAGTCGGTCAACTTTTGTTCTTGGACCGACTAAGTCAATTTGTATTCAGACTATTTGTTTTTGCCTCTTAGTCGGTCTACGTTCACTGACTGACCGACTAGTTGTGAAACTAGTCGGTAAGAAAGTCTTCTTGGACCGACTAGATTTCTAGGTCTGAATTTCTATCTCTTCTCAGTTCTTCACTTAGTCGGTCCATGTTGTTTGACTGACCGACTAGTTGATGAACTAGTCGGTCAGTGGTTGTTCTTTGACCGACTAGTTGCCTCAGATTTCTATCCGTTGGGACTTGACCTAACTTGTTTTTATGGGACCCTATAAATACGAACCTAGGTCATTTCTCTCTAGGTTAGAGCTGCCATTAAGAGATTCATTGAGATTGAAAGAGATAGCCATTCTCACTCATTTCTAAAGCTCTCTTCCTCACAAGAAATCCATTCTCTCACTTTCTAGATCTAGAATCCATCTTGAGAGAAGTTTGTTCTTGGTGAGCCCTTCAAGCTCTAGCTTGATTCAAGTCTCCAAATCACTCCTAGGCACCCATTGCTGGTCATTTCTTTGGTGCTAGGTCTTGGTGACTTCATCTTCCTCAAATCCCTCCTTGCACCAATTTGGTAAGAAAACTCAAGGTATAGGATTTTGTGGTAAGATTGTTTATTTCATTATAAACTTGTTTAATTGCTTATTGATTCTCTCGGTTGTGAGAGAAGGTTGTGATCCCGGGTTGTGGGATTCACTATTGCCATTGCATGTATGATTTGATCTTGTGAAGGTTTTTCACAAGATATCATAGTGGAAATCTTGGTTTAGGGTTTCTAACCTAAGTATCCGGAGAGGATCCGGGTGGTTGGGACGTAGGATCACCGGGAACAAGTCGGGGAGACTTGGGTGGATCCTGTTGAATATTGGACTCCCCGGATTTGGTTTTGGATGATGAGCAAACATAAATAATTCATGATCTAACAATTTGTGAGCGTAGTATTGGAGATCGTCGCCAATTTCACGTGAACATTCAAAGCGACATCTCAACACTTTCCAAAGCTCAGTTTCATGTCTAAAGCTTCGTTGAAGCTCTTGCGACGCTTTGGAAGTAATGAAGATTCAATCGAAGCTCTCAAAGACCGTTTATTAAGGTTTTATTTATAGTCTTTTAGTTTCGATTGATAGAATGTTAAGCCTTGAGTATATCTTACGTTTCTATCTTCATTACGCTCATTTCGTAGCTCTAGGATTCTTGCACAAGTTCACTCTAACTTCCTCGAAGCGTCGCGCTTCAATTCGGACTTTGTTGTGCATGTTAGTTGGTACAAGAACATGTACTGACCGACTAGATGGTGATCTAGTCGGTCGGCCACTGTTCTTGGACCGACTAGTTTCTGTCAGTTAATTCTTAGCTCTTTACTGTTTACAGTTAGTCGGTCTATGTTGACTCACCGACCGACTAGTTTGTGAACTAGTCGGTCAGTGAAGCTTCTTTGACCGACTAGTTGTGACTGTCTGTTCACTCTAAAATTCTCCTAAGCTACTGTTTACCGTTAGTCGGTCTAAGAACGTTTGATGACCGACTAGTTGACAATCTAGTCGGTCAACTTTTGTTCTTGGACCGACTAAGTCAACTTGCCTTCAGACTATGTTGTTTTGCCTCTTAGTCGGTCTACGTTCATTGGATGACCGACTAGTTGTGAAACTAGTCGGTCAGACAATGTTCTTGGACCGACTAGTTTTCTAGGTCTGAAATTCTATCTCTTCTCAGATCTGCTCTTAGTCGGTCCATGCTTTGTGACTGACCGACTAGTTGATGAACTAGTCGGTCAGTGAGTGTTCTTTGACCGACTAGATCTCACAGATTTCTTTCCGTTGGAGATTGACCTAACTTGTTTTTATGGGACCCTATAAATACGAACCTAGGTCATTTCTATCTTCAATAGAGCTGCCATTAAGAGATTCATTGAGTGCTAAAGAGATAGCTATTCTCCCTCAAATCAAAAGCTCTCTTCCTCACAAGAAACCCATTCTCTCTCATTTCTAGATCTAGAGAGAAGCTTGTTCTTGGTGAGCTCTTCAAGCTATTGCTTGATTCAAGTTTCCAAATCTTCCCTAGGCACCCATTGCTGCTCATTTCCTTGGTGCTAGGGTTTGGTAACTTCATCTTCCTCAAATCCTTCATTCCACCTTTTGGGTAAGAAAAACTCAAGGTATAGGATTTTGTGGTAAGAGTATTTATTTCATATTAAACTCTTTTATATTGCTTATTGGCTCTCTCGGTTGTGAGAGAAGTTTGTGATCCCGGGTTGTGGGATTCACTTTGCCATTGCATGTATGATTTGATCTTGTGAAGGTTTTTCACAAGATATTCATAGTGGAAATCTTGAGTTAGGGTTTCTAACTCAAGTATCTGGAAGGGATCCGGGTGGTTGGGACGTAGGATCACCGGGAACAAGTCGGGGAGACTTGGGTGGATCCGAACCCATTAACTTCATTTGTTTGCATTGTTAATTTCATTGTTGTCATTCAATTTAAGCTTCCGCAAATTGACTTGGTAGTTGTGTGCAATTTAATTTGGAATAATACGCCTTATTATTTTAAAGTACTATTCACCCCCCCTCTAGTACTTGTGCAGTAGCTGGTAGGGCATTACATTTGGTATCAGAGCCAGATACTCAGCTATGTCTGCCAACGACAACAAGACCGTGCCTCCACCTTCCAACTACGACACCTTCAGGAAACGTGAAGGAGCGTCATCGGTGATGGAAGGACATTCCTCTACAAGGCCTCCATTCTTCAACGGTACCAACTACGGGTACTGGAAATGTCGGATGGAAACCTTCCTCCGAAGTGCATCTTTATGGAGGACTACAATGAAGGAGTACAACGAGCCCGAAGAAGAAGATTTTGAGAAATGGACTACCGCGGAGGTCGCCGCGGAGGTAAGCAATGCCAAGGCAATGAACGCCTTGCAATGCGCATTGGAGCCCGAGGATTTTAATAAGATATGCACATGTAAGAGTGCATATCAAATTTGGAACTCTCTCCTCATACTACATGAAGGGACGAGTCGGGTAAGAGACTCTAAACTCGTTGTCGTAACCAAAGATTACGAAATGTTTCATATGCAACAGGGCGAGAAGATGAAAGAATATTACGCTCGCTTCGTTGACATAATAAACGAGTTAGAGGCCCTCGGCAAGATCTACACTCAAAAGGAGAAGTGCTTAAAGCTTATTGAAGGACTTCCCTCTTCTTGGGAAAAACGTACCTTCGCCATCGAGGAAGGTAATGACATGGACAAATATACCGTAGTTCAACTAATGGGTACCTTGATGTCATACGAGGTACGCAAAGATAGCAAGGTGAAGCTACAAGAAAAGATGAAGTCATATTTGAACCTAGATGCACCTAAGAAAAAGGCGATTGCATTCAAGGCGGCTCCATCCACCTCTACCGATGATGAAGAATCGGAAAACGAGTTGGACTTGGAGTCCATGGCACTCATGGCCAAGAAGTTCAACCGTTTCTTCCGAAAGGGTAACTTCAAACAAAAATCTAAGTTTACTTCTACTAACGCCTCTCCACCGTTGTGCTTTAAATGCAATAAGCCAGGACACATCAAAGCGGATTGTCCTCAAAACAAGCAAAAGGAGAAGTGGAAGGCGCCAAAGTATGACAAGTCCAAGAAGTACACGAAAGGAAACAAGAAGGGACTTGTCGGAGCTACCTTCACCGACTCCGAGGATTCCTCAAGTGGAGAGTCGGATGATGAGCAAGTGGAGCAAGCGCACATGTGTTTCATGGCAAGAGAGGAGCACGATCAAGGATCCTCCTCTTCCGATGATAGTGATGAAGAAAGCGATGAGGTAACGATGGATGATCTTAGGGATGCTAACACTCAACTTTGGTCAAAATATACTAAGTTAGTAAATAGATATACTAAGGTAAAAGATGACCTAGCTAGCATTCAAACATCGCCTAAGTCTATCATCACCAACAACGACACCGTTGTTGAAGAGTTAAGAAATGAGATTGTTAATCTCAAATCTAAACTTGAACATGTTAGCATTGAGGATGCGGAAGAACATGAGATAGCGGATTTAACTTCTCAAAACTCGACTTTGAGTATTGAGAACGAGAATCTTAAATCTCGTGTTTATGTGCTCACATCGCAAATATCCACTTTGGATACTTCTTTGCGTTCTCTCAAAGAGAAATATGAGGACACATTGGGGCGAATCAACAAATTCAACAAGGGTAAGGGCCATTTGGATAATATCCTAAAAGATTTACTTCCGGCCAAACACCACATTGGCTTGGGGTATATGATGGGAAATTCATCCAAGTCGGTCACTACTTTTGTTAGGCCAACTTCCGAAGCCTCAACGAGTGGGAGCAAACACTCTATTGGTAGTTCATCTACCAATGGTGCTTCCACCTCGTCCACACCCTCTTTCGGAAAGAAACCCACTTTGGGTGGACCTCCAAAGAAGGGGCATGCCTACATGTACACTAATAACATGCCACGTAGGAACACACGTCCTACTCCACCGTCTCACACGTATGATGATTTTTATGCAACACATTCCCGGGCACGTGCACACCAAGTGAGACACCCTCACGCACGTGTTTCCACACATGCATATGTACACCCACCTCATCATATGAATAATTTTTTTCGTGCACCATTCCATCATGTCCCGTATGCCTATCCACAACATGCATCACGTAGAAATCAACGTAGCATGCATGCACCCAATAGGATGATGGCTTCCAAAATTTTCACTATTTGGAGCCCAAAGGACACAAGCATGGACGAAAAACAAATGTACATGAATGCTTATTTTTCGGATGTTGTGCATAGTAAGAATTATGTGGGGAAGTCTAAGTCCACTTGGACTTGGCTTCCAAAGGTCTAATCCCTTGGACCCAATGACCTTGGGTACCATGATATGAAAGTGTCTATCTTTAGGTACTCCAGGAAAAGAAAAAGAAAAGGAGCATCAAATTTAAATTTAGCTCCAAAGGGAATTGGATACTCGATAGCGGGTGCTCCAAACACATGACGGGTGACGCTCGTTTGCTCTCCGGAGTGGTTCCCATTGCGAATGGAAACCACGTCGTATTTGGAGGCAACGAGAGAGGAACCATCATAGGTGTTGGTAAAGTCGGTAACCCTTCTAAACCATTAATTAGTGACGTTTATCTTGTTAGTGGTTTAAATCATAATCTTATTTCAATAAGTCAACTTTGTGACAAAGGTTACAAAGTTAGCTTTGCGAAAGGATTGTGTCATATTTTAAGAAAGGATAATGAAAAATTATTATTTTCCGGAACTCGTCGTAAAGACATCTATATTTTGGATCTTCTGAAGTCATATGAACAATGTCTCGTTGCCAACACAAGTGAACAACACTTATGGCATCGACGCTTTGGACATGTGAACTTTGGAACACTATATAAGCTTTCAAAATTGAATTCTATTAAAGGTTTTCCGAAGCTTGTTTTTGAAAAGAAAAGTTTTTGTGATTGTTGTCAACGCGGCAAGCTTCCTAAATCTTCATTTAAACCTAAGAAAAGCATCTCTACTAAACGGCCACTAGAGCTATTACATCTAGATTTATTTGGGCCAACTAGAGTAGCTTCCTTAGGAAATGCAAGGTACGGACTTGTCATCGTAGATGACTATTCAAGATTTACTTGGGTATTTTCATTGTGTAATAAAAATGAAGCTTTTGAAAACTTCACAATTTTTGTTAAGAAAGTACAAAATCTCTTAGGAACCACCATTGTCACTGTTCGTAGTGATCATGGAGGTGAATTTGAGAATGAGTCTTTTGAGACATTTTGTGATGAAGTTGGTATTACTCACACCTTCTCTTTCCCTCGTGCACCTCCTCAAAATGGTGTAGTTGAGAGAAAGAATAGGACGCTAGTGGAGTGTGCTCGCACTATGCTTGATGATAGCCAACTTGGCCATCAATTTTGGGCGGAAGCGGTACACACCGCTTGCTATGTGTTTAATAGAATACTTTTGAGGCCCGGCACTAAACAAACTTGTTATGAATTGTTGTTTGGTAGGTTGCCTCAAGTTAAACATTTTCGTGTTTTTGGTTCGAAATGTTTTATTAAGAACACATATGGTAGTTTGGACAAATTCGATCCGAGATCCGATGAGGGGATTTTTGTTGGATATTCTACGCGTAGCAAAGCCTACCGGATATTCAACAAACGAACCTCAACGATCGAGGAATCGCTTCATGTCTCATTTAATGAAGGATTTGTTCCAACTAGAATTTCAAATGATAATGATTCTATGGATGTTTTATGTGATTCGTTTGAAAATTCTAAGTCTAATGATTCTATTGATTCTATTGAGACTAACCCAACTAATGAAGTTGTTGAGAATGTTCCAAGTGATCAAGGTATTCCCAAACGGCTTCATTCGGTTCGTGACCATCCCCATGAGCAAGTCATTGGCAATATCTATGATAGTGTCAAGACGAGATCCCAAGTTCACCGCTTCGCAAATTGTGCCTTTGCCTCATCGATAGAGCCAAAGAATATTAATGAAGCATGCGAAGATAGCGCTTGGATCTTAGCCATGGAGGAGGAGCTCATTCAATTCGAGAGGAATGAAGTTTGGGAGCTTGTTCCATTGCCATCGAAGAACCACACCGTCATAGGGACAAAGTGGATCTTCAAGAACAAAACCGACGAAAACCAAGTCGTCGTCCGGAACAAAGCTCGGTTAGTAGCTCAAGGCTATCGTCAAGAGGAAGGTATCGATTTCGAAGAATCTTTCGCTCCGGTAGCTAGATTAGAATCAATTAGATTACTTTTGTCTTTTGCATGCCATAAGAATTTTAAATTATTTCAAATGGATGTTAAAAGTGCATTTTTAAACGGAGATGTCGTTGAGGAAGTTTACGTTTCTCAACCTCCGGGCTTCGTAAATGAAAAATTTCCAAATCACGTTTTTAAACTAAAGAAAGCTCTTTATGGTTTGAGACAAGCTCCTCGAGCTTGGTATGATCGCCTAAAGAATTTTCTTTTGGATTTGAATTTTAAAATGGGCGAAGCCGATTCAACACTTTTTATTAAGCATGCGAATAATGATATTTTATTAGTTCAAATTTATGTTGATGATATCATTTTCGGTGCTACTAAATTCGCTCTTTGCGAAGAGTTTTCTAATGTGATGAAGGAACAATTTGAGATGAGCCACATGGGCGAACTCAAATATTTCTTAGGTCTCCAAATTCGCCAAATGAACGATGCAATCTTCATCCACCAAACGAAGTACACGGTGGAGTTGCTAAAGAGATTTGGAATGGAGAATGCCTCCGGGAAAAAGACTCCAATGAGCACGACTACGCATCTTGACAAGGATACGGGCGGTAAGGATGTAGACATTCGTCTATATCGAGGTATAATAGGTAGTTTGCTTTATCTTACCGCAAGTAGGCCCGATATTATGTTTGCCGTATGTATATGTGCTCGTTATCAGTCTCAACCTAAGGAGTCTCACTTAGTAGCGGTAAAGCGTATTTTTCGCTATCTAAGTTACACTTTAGATTTTGGATTACTTTATCCGAGATCTAGCACATATGAGTTAGTCTCATATAGTGACGTTGATTATGCGGGATGCAAATCCGACACGAAAAGTACTAGTGGCACTTGCCATTTTCTAGGAAATTCTCTTGTCTCTTGGTTTTCCAAGAAGCAAAATTCGGTATCACTTTCAACCACCGAGGCGGAATACATTGCCGCCGGTGCCGCTTGTGCCCAGGTTCTTTGGATGAGACACACATTGAAGGATTTTGGTATTCATTGTGATACTAGCCCTATCATGGTGGATAACCAAAGTGCTATTTGTCTTTCCAAGAATCCGGTGCACCATTCCCGATCGAAACACATAGATGTCCGACACCATTTCTTAGATGATCATGTTGCTAAAAAGGACATCATTTTAGTGTACGTTGAAACCCAAAAGCAAATCGCCGATATTTTCACGAAACCCCTAAAGGAGGACTCCTTTGTGCGGTTGCGTCGAGAATTGGGGATTATGGGTGAATCCGAGATATAGGATTCATATTTAAAATTCAATCATCTTGCATGCTAATATATTTCGCGATACTTTATTCATGCTAGATTAATTGAATTTTTGGGAATTTTATGTGATTTATTTGAATTTATGATCGAATTCGTATTTCAATGTCGTATTTAAGATTTCGACGTTTTATGGGGTAATTTAGATGACTAATGAGTGAGTTAGGATGTATCATCCAAGTGGTTTGTGAAGAGAAATCAAATTTCTACTTTTGGACTCTTCTAGTCGGTTTCAGTTCACTTGTCAACCGACTAGATTCTCATCTAGTCGGTCAGCAAATGAACTCAGACCGACTAGATCAAGCAAATATCCATCTCCTATCATTTTCTTTCGTTAGTCGGTCTTAGTACACTTTCCGACCGACTAGATGGAAAACTAGTCGGTCAGTAAGTATACTGCGACCGACTAAATCTAGCCCTAAAAATCCATCTGTGCCTCTGTTTCGACTTAGTCGGTTCAAGCTCATTGACCGACCGACTAGATCGTAATCTAGTCGGTCAGTGCTTGAACTATGACCGACTAAGTGGGTTAGGGCAAATGTGTCTTTTTGATTCCAGACCGACTTATACACACTTTCTATTCGACTAAAATCTTTTTTAGTCGGTCTCCTCTCAGCTCAAGCCCGAAAACCCCAAATCCCCCTTCGAGCCCCTTCGCATTCCGTCGTCTCCGGCCGTTTCTCCGGCCATCGCCGCCGTCCGCCGCCGTCGACTCCACCCCCTAGGTATATTCCTCCATCTCCTTGGTCGATTCCTACCCTAGGGTTTCCGATTCGTTTCTCTTAGGGTTTGTGCTCCTAGGGCATTACATTTGTGCTCCTAGGGCTTGTGCTTCGGTTTCTCACTTCTAGGGCTTGTGATCTCTAGGTTGTACTTGATCTTATTATCAGTTGCTTGTGCTCTTAGAACTATGGCTAAGACTCGCATTCCGATCGCCTCTTCCGGGGCCTCTCCTATGACCGTAGGGCCTTCCGACCCTAGGAATCCCCCGAAGCCTAAGCGTCGTGCCAAGTCTACCCAAGCCTCTCCTTCGTCACCACCTCTTAAGAAGCCTAGGACTGCTTCCTTCAAGCCCCGCAAATCCAAGACCAAAAAGCCTATTCTTCACACCCCGGCTACTCCTCCCGATTCCGACTCTGAATTTAACCCTGAGGATGAGCCTACTAGGGAACCTACCCCACCTCCGAAGACCCGTAAGGCCAAGGGTAAAGCTCCTATGCCAGTTGGCGGTGTAGACATATCGTTGTGCCGCGATGACCCTCAGTGTCTCGCCGCGTACAACCGTATAGAGCACTGTCCACTGTTGTTAGAGCATTACGTTCAGTTCTCTGATTTTCTCGGCCTTGCTGATCTTCTCTCTTATAGTGGCCTTCTAGATTATCTCCGTTACGACCCCAAGGCCAATCCCAAACCGTACCCTCGCCTCGTGAAATTGTTCTATGCCAACCGTATTCGAGGCCAGTACGACGCCAGCCACTCCATTGAGACGACTGTCTTGGGAACTCCTATAGTTCTCACGGCAGAAATCTTGGGGGAGATCCTTGGTTGTGCGTCGTGTGGTCTCCTCCCCTCGGACATTTCCGTTGACGACATTTCTTCCTTGGATCAGTCTATTCTTGCAGATATTTTCCAGGTTATCCCCTCCGCATTTATTGGTGTTCCTTCGAAATCCTTTAAGCCGAATGCGTGGGTTCTTAACCTGATTTTGAAATCATGTCTTCTTCCGAAATATGGATCCTCTTCACTCCCCTCTCAGCCATTCTTGAAGCTCATATACGCTCTTTTCTTGGGGTGCGAGATAAATTGGGCTCGCGTGATACTCGATAAGATGGATTCTTTCGAGTGTATACGCAAGACCAATAAGTCTGCGCACATTCCATACCCCTGCTTGTTGACTCTCGTATTCCGTCATTTTCGAGTTCCTCTCCCTCCTGACGATGAGCGTCCTTTGGGTACGCCTCTGAACGCGACGGCCGTGAAGAAATCTTTAGCGGCACTTCGTCACGTGCAGAGGTCTACCGCATCTGCTTCCCAGTCTACTCCGTCAGCTGCTGCAGCCTCCTCTTCCCCTGCTACTTTGGACGATGTCGTACGTCTACTTCGTCAGCACGACTCCCGTTTGGCTCGTACTGAGGAGTTCGTATGTCGTATGGCTCGTATGATGGGGATTGAGCTTCCTCCTTCGGTGTCTGAGGCCGAGGAGATGGACGATGAGGAGCTTGACGAGCTTGTCACTTCTTATGCCCGTGGCGATGAGGCCACTGCTGCTGCTGCTGCTGGTGTTTCCATTTCTGCTCCTGGAGTTGGCACCTCTACCGGTGCTCCAGAGCCTTCTGCTTCAGCACTTCAGTCTTCAGAGCCTCCTGCTGACCCTGTTACTGAGCCTGCTGATATTCCTGTTGACACTTCTGCTGTCGAGACCCTTGCTGCTGTAGAGCCTGTTCCTGAGATCTCGACTCCTGCCCCGACGATTCCATCTGTTGAGACGCCTCTACTCCCTGCAGATCCTGAGTCCACTCCGTCGACTGGACCCACGGACGCTGCAGATCCTGCCTCCTCCTCGTGATCGTTGTTCCGAGGACTCTCCATATACGCTTTGGATGATATATCTTAGCGAGAGTATTATGGGTTAGGATAGGGTATTAGGGTTATTATGTTTTGATGTATTTTGGATGACGTCGCTGCTGTTGTATTTATTTTGATGAGAATGATGATGATGATGATGTATTTCCTTTTGATGGGTATATTGTATCGATGATGTTGATGTATTTCTTTTTGATGATATGTAGCGCTTGATATGACGTATCTCATATATTCGATGTGATATCTTTTTGGATATACTCATGTTGTCTCTGCATATATATATGTTCATCGTCATTCACTTTGTCTTTTATTCGTCGTGCAAATTTTAATATTCGTTGAATATATTTGAAATGAGATTTCGTCGCTCGACGCATGAAAACTTGGTTAAATAGATTTAAATTCTATAATTGTATAGAATTGTTTTCCATGCACAAATTTAACCAAGAATATTGAATATTGGAGAGTATGTTTCTTTATTCAAGAAATGAATAACCATTTGATATTTTTGATGATTTTGATTATCGTTGATTTTTATTGAAAATGGAAAATTTGACACACCTTGTTTTGATTTACACATTTTTCCCTTGGTGTCAAGTTGGTCCATTGTCTTTGTCTACGACTCTCGATGTTGGATTTACATTTCCTAATTATTGTCGTTGTATGCCCCCCATTTTTGGGATAATGCCAAAGGGGGAGAGATAATGATAATAAATAGCGCAAATGAAAATTTAACTCAATTTCCGAGAATCTAGTTTGATATGCTAGATTCAGGGGGAGTTAAGATACATATAAGGATTTTCAAAATCCGATATTTCAAAAATCAATTCACTTTATTTATCTTACTAGTCTGCTTGATGCAATTCATTTATATTCATTTTGGAATTGACGTGTCATCAATGCAGGGGGAGTAAGTATTTTACATTTGAATTATTATCTTTGATTATTATTTATGTTGGTTTGTCATCACAAAAAAGGGGGAGAATGTTGAATATTGGACTCCCCGGATTTGGTTTTGGATGATGAGCAAACATAAATAATTCATGATCTAACAATTTGTGAGCGCAGTATTGGAGATCGTCGCCAATTTCACGTGAACATTCAAAGCGACATCTCAACACTTTCCAAAGCTCAGTTTCATGTCTAAAGCTTCGTTGAAGCTCTTGCGACGCTTTGGAAGTAATGAAGATTCAATCGAAGCTCTCAAAGACCGTTTATTAAGGTTTTATTTATAGTCTTTTAGTTTCGATTGATAGAATGTTAAGCCTTGAGTATATCTTACGTTTCTATCTTCATTACGCTCATTTCGTAGCTCTAGGATTCTTGCACAAGTTCACTCTAACTTCCTCGAAGCGTCGCGCTTCAATTCGGACTTTGTTGTGCATGTTAGTTGGTACAAGAACATGTACTGACCGACTAGATGGTGATCTAGTCGGTCGGCCACTGTTCTTGGACCGACTAGTTTCTGTCAGTTAATTCTTAGCTCTTTACTGTTTACAGTTAGTCGGTCTATGTTGACTCACCGACCGACTAGTTTGTGAACTAGTCGGTCAGTGAAGCTTCTTTGACCGACTAGTTGTGACTGTCTGTTCACTCTAAAATTCTCCTAAGCTACTGTTTACCGTTAGTCGGTCTAAGAACGTTTGATGACCGACTAGTTGACAATCTAGTCGGTCAACTTTTGTTCTTGGACCGACTAAGTCAACTTGCCTTCAGACTATGTTGTTTTGCCTCTAGTCGGTCTACGTTCATTGGATGACCGACTAGTTGTGAAACTAGTCGGTCAGACAGTGTTCTTGGACCGACTAGTTTTCTAGGTCTGAAATTCTATCTCTTCTCAGATCTGCTCTTAGTCGGTCCATGCTTTGTGACTGACCGACTAGTTGATGAACTAGTCGGTCAGTGAGTGTTCTTTGACCGACTAGATCTCACAGATTTCTTTCCGTTGGAGATTGACCTAACTTGTTTTTATGGGACCCTATAAATACGAACCTAGGTCATTTCTATCTTCAATAGAGCTGCCATTAAGAGATTCATTGAGTGCTAAAGAGATAGCTATTCTCCCTCAAATCAAAAGCTCTCTTCCTCACAAGAAACCCATTCTCTCTCATTTCTAGATCTAGAGAGAAGCTTGTTCTTGGTGAGCTCTTCAAGCTATTGCTTGATTCAAGTTTCCAAATCTTCCCTAGGCACCCATTGCTGCTCATTTCCTTGGTGCTAGGGTTTGGTAACTTCATCTTCCTCAAATCCTTCATTCCACCTTTTGGGTAAGAAAAACTCAAGGTATAGGATTTTGTGGTAAGAGTATTTATTTCATATTAAACTCTTTTATATTGCTTATTGGCTCTCTCGGTTGTGAGAGAAGTTTGTGATCCCGGGTTGTGGGATTCACTTTGCCATTGCATGTATGATTTGATCTTGTGAAGGTTTTTCACAAGATATTCATAGTGGAAATCTTGAGTTAGGGTTTCTAACTCAAGTATCCGGAAGGGATCCGGGTGGTTGGGACGTAGGATCACCGGGAACAAGTCGGGGAGACTTGGGTGGATCCGAACCCATTAACTTCATTTGTTTGCATTGTTAATTTCATTGTTGTCATTCAATTTAAGCTTCCGCAAATTGACTTGGTAGTTGTGTGCAATTTAATTTGGAATAATACGCCTTATTATTTTAAAGTACTATTCACCCCCCCTCTAGTACTTGTGCAGTAGCTGGTAGGGCATTACAGATCCGAACCCAGTAACATCTTTTGTTAGCATTGTTATTTTTGTTGTTGTCATTCAATTAAGCTTCCGCAAATTGATTTGGTAGTTGTTTGCACTATAATTAGGAATTATACTCCTTGTTATTTTTAAAGTACTATTCACCCCCCCTCTAGTACTTGTGCAGTAGCTTGTAGGGCATTACATAACCCCGTCATCCGCGGGGGTTAAAACGCACAAGTGTGCAGCAATTTCCATCCGTGCGCATGACGGGCAAAATTAACCCCGCCGTGCGCGTCGTGTGCGTGCAAACACACAAGTGTGGAGCAATTTACAGCCGGGCGCACAACCGGCAAAATTATCCCCGTCGTGCCCGAGGGGGAAAACGTAATGTGTAAAGCAATTTCCATCCGTGTGCACGACTGGCAAACTTACCCCGTTGTGCGCGTGGGTTAAAAACGCCTAGTGTGCAGCAATGTCCATCCGAGCGCACGAAGGGCAAAAATTAACACCGTCGTCCGCGGGGGTTAAAACGCACAAGTGTGAAGCAATTTCCATCCGCGCGCACGACGGGCAAAATTAACCCCGTCGTGCGCGTTGTCCGCGGGGCTTAAAAGTTAAAACGCACAAGTGTAGAGCATTTTCCAGCCGCGCGCACGACGGGCAAAAATACACCCCGTCGTGCACGGGGGTTAAAACGCCTAGTGTGAAGCAATTTCCATCTGCGCGAACGACGGGCAAAATTCTCCCCAGTCGTGCGTGTCGTGCGCGGGGCTAAAACGTACAAGTGTGGAGCATTTTCCATTCGCGCGCACGACGGGCAAAATTACCCCCGTCGTGCACGTCGTCCGCAGGGCTTAAAAAGCACAAGTGACAAGTGTGGTGAAATTTCCATACGAAGGTAGCAATATGGGTAAACATATCTTTTAATTTCTTACAACAAGTGATTATTTTGCACAAAACCTAACATCCATTTTATACCGAATTTTTTTCAATATCAACATTCTTGTTGTCCCTTTTTACTCGGTGACGTGCATTATAAATTGATTTGCATGGAAGGTTGGATTTTCCTACATGACTTTCAAAATCTCAGCCGGCCTCAGCGTGCTATTTGCCAAATCTCTCAATGATCCATCTCCATTCCCTGCTACTGCCCTTCATCGGAATGGCCCTCGACATAATTAGCAGCTTGATGGTTGTGCCTGCCCTCAACGACTGTTAATCTTAACTCCTCACCGCCAACGCCAACGCCCACCATTACCACGCAATGAGAACAGACATAGACACTTCTTGGTTTTAACTGGCCTGTCGGTCGTTTTTTCCTTTCGGTGTCACCTGTAAACCCCGCTTCTTTCACATGCAAAGTAAACAGCAGGAATCCTATTGGAAGTTTTACATGCAAAGCGACAACATTCTTGTTGTCCCTTTTTAATCGGTGACGTGCATTATAAATTTATTTGCATGGAAGGTTGGATTTTCCTACATGACTTTCAAAATTTCAGCTGGCCTCAGCGTGCTATTTACCAAATCTCTCAATGATTCCATCTCCATTCCCTGCAACTGCCCTTCATCGGAATGGCCATCGACATAATTAGCAGCTTGATGGTTGTGCCTGCCCTCAATGACTCTT
>JAULAV010003487.1:0-25004 GCA_030789695.1 Scilla litardierei
AAGCTGGAAGAGGATCTAGGGCTTCCTCTGAAGTTGGTACACCAGAGTCTGTACCTGCAACACAAAATGCTTAGTTAGAAAACACGACTTTTCCTATTTAAATAATTAGGCCGTTTTGATTTTTAAAACATGTTAAAACGGTGTCGGAAATTATTCAAAATTTTTATATAAGCATAAAATAATTATTTTGGTTTTACTGCAAGAGGGGAGAATTTTCAGAAGCTTCTGTGTTTTTTTACAATTTTTAGAAACTCAAAAATAGCTTTAAAACCCCAAAATACTTAAGTGACGTATATCTTCCGTAATTTCTTACGGGAGAAATACACGTCGGGAAAGCTTGAATGAGTAGTCAAAATGATCGTCTCGAAGTTTATTATTACCTATAATTTTATCACATATTAGTGTCCGTGAAAACAGCGAGTTACGATTTTTAGAATGAATTATACTTATTTAATCTTTAGGTTTAAAAAATGTTTCTGGAAAAAGTAGGAGTCTGATCGAGATTAGACCAGCGCCATTGGATCCGAAATAATGTTTCTGATTTTCCAGAGCTAGTTTCACATTTTTCTGGCCCCTGTATAATTAGTTATGGATTTTAAACCATTAAATATTATTATAATTATTTTAATAATACGAAAATACGAGATTTCCTCGTATTTACGAGTTTGCCACTACGACTTCACGCACCCACCGTTCTCTTGACAGCGGCGGAGGGAGGTGCTGCGCTCGGCGACTGTCGAAGGCACTACTTCGATCTGTTTTCGAAGCCGTATGTTCGCCGTGCTAGATTCACAAAGGGGTCGAGGCGGCGGAGGCTGGGGCGTCGTGGGGGCGGCCGACGGCAGTCGGGGAGCGGCGGACGGCGGCGCAGTCGAGCGTGGGGAGGAGCAGCGGTTGCTGCAGGTGGATGCTGCAGCAGGGCGAGACGGCGGGAAGGTGACGGAGCAGTGGCGGGGGGCTCATGCTCGGCGGCGGGCGGTGGCAGGCGCTCCGGAGGTTCGGACGGCGGCGGTCGGGGCTGAGGGGCGGCTTTGGCCGTGGGCGATGTTGATGGGGCGGCGAGCGACGGTCACGGCCGCCGGGGTGGTTCTCCGGTGAGATGGGGGGTAGAGAGAGAGAGTGTGAGTGAGATAGAGGGAGAACGAGAGGGGCTGAGTGAGAGAGCGCGAAAAAGTGGCAGCGGCCTGGGGTTTTTTAAAAAATATAGGAGGTAGAGAAATTTGTACTGTGTGAGTATTTTGTGAAGCTTTGGGTTTTTATTTATAGGGTTAACTTGTGGTGAAATTGTAATTAAGGATGAGGGAGACAAAGGATTAAAGAGGGGAGAGGGGGATGTTGGATCTGAATCAATTCAGATCCAACCACTCAAACGGTGGGTTTAAGAGGGGGTAAAAGTAATGGTAAAGATAATTAGTAAAGGTGAAATAGTCGTTAGTGAATGTAATTAGCAAAGCGGAGAAATACAGACACGTTTTCACAAACGACTCCGAAAAATTACGAAAACATACCCACGGGATCGTATTGTCGCGAGGATCACGAATACAAGATCCGTTTTGGGATTTGAACTACGGAAATACAAGTTTTAGGCCAAAATGTTTAGAAAGCGGGTTTGAGGGTTCTAGGCTGAAACGGTATCAGAAAATTATGAAATTAATGTGGGGAGCCCTAAATGATCATACGATGCTACTGTAGAAGTTTGAAGATATTTTGAAAACGTTTGAATAGAAAATAAATTCGTTAAGTTAAAACGGTAATTATTGAAAACGAATTTTTATCAGAGTTGTTTTGAGTATTTGAGTAAATCTGAAAATACTGAAATACCTTATAATTAGTCTTGTGTTTCAAAATATTTTTATAAGAATTTTTGAAATCAGTTTTGTTATAAAACTCTTGACCAACATTTATAAAGTAAAATTTATTCTTAAAAATATGTAGAAATACGTAAATTGAAGTGTGAAAATTACTGGTCGTTACATAGATCTATCACCCTGACATGTCATTCATGCATTATTGACTGTCACGTTTAATTTCCATATATGTATGCTCATTATTTGTCCTTCGCCATGCCTGTCACGTTTAAATTCCATAACTGTATGCTCTTAAATTGTAAGTTTGCCATGCCATGCATCCTACCTGTCATCCATACTTGAATGTTGCATTCATAGCAAATGCTACGGTACTTCCTTGTTGAGGCTAGGCACCTACGTTGCAGGCACAACCCTATGCCAAATACACTTCCTGGCTCGTGATCCAGAAGCGGGCTACATGTGTTGGTCAAAAGCCAATGCCCGATACACGTGGAGGGGTAGGGATAATCGATCACTTGAGCTTAGGAGTTGGCCCGTACAGCCACTCCAGCCAAAAGGCGTAATCTCTGTGCACGATGTGTTTTCTTGACTTGTAAAATCCATGTGAATGTTTACTAGCCTTGCTACCTTTCCATGTCATACTTGTTGCACGTTACTACTTGTTGCATTCATATCTTAAACTGCCATGTCATCGCAAACTTTTAGAACTGTTAGGTTGTTTCTTTCCTTTTAGTTTCCTTGCACAAAGTCTTTGTAGACTTTGCTGACATGTGCCCTCGTCTCTTTTGGGTGTCGCATGTTAGTTGCTGAGCCAGAGTCCGTTGCTGAGGACGAGGTGTTTGCTGACTTTGAGCCTGGGTCCACCGTTGACGTGGAGTACGAGGACACCGGTGACCAGTCGTAGAGATTTCCTTCGTTGTTTCTTTCTGCTTAGTTGTTGTTAGGTTGTCGGTGCGTAGCACCTTTCTTTCTGTACGTTGAATATTTCTGTTGGCCATGCTTGGGCCTTTTAGACTCTTCTTTTTAGCCTGGTGGCTTTTCTGTGATGTTGGAATTTATTGTGGACATTCTGAGATTGAAATAATTTTATCTGTCTCTTTTCGTTATTATTATTTTTGTTCTGCTTCGCATTTACAAGGACCTATACTTGGTTATTCCAGATGCTTTACAGACTGGAGCCTCACAGCTCCAAGTCTGAGCGGACTTCTCACGCCTCGCCTCCATTTTAGGAAAGCGGGTCGTGACAGTATCCCCGCGGTCCCATTAGTGGGTCTACAACGGGAACGATGGGTTGGGGTGGGGGTTGGGTAGGGGGAGGTTGAGGAGCACGTGCATGTGGAGATCGTGTAGATTTATGTCTCTTGCGAGACGGCTCCTCCGCATGCATGATAGCCTTACCCTTATCTTTGTCCTTAGCCATGAGTGTGTGGGTGTGATGAAAATGCAAGATAGTATGAATGCACACAAACAACGGCAATAGAGCAAAATGATGATAATAGGGCAATTGAAAAGTTAAGCTTAGGAACGAGTTTACCCAATGTCGAAGTGATTCTGTGCTCGCAAAGGACCCTATGTAGCGCAATGAGGGAGTCGTGAAGCCGCGGCACGCCAATCCAACAAGAGTGGAAATTTTCAAAATGGGGGAGGTAGGGTTAGGGCTAGGGCAGAAATTAGGGTTGAATGGGGTGGATGGGAGTGGAGTTGATGGAGGGAGAGAGATGGAGAGTGTGGAGAGAGAGCTGAGATTAGTGGAGAGAGAGAGTTGAGACTGTTTCGGAGAGGGAGAAGATGAAACGACCAGGGAGAATTGAAGTCGGATGAGAAAAAATGAAATCGGGTCGGGGTGTGTATTTATAGGGTTAAGACGAACCGATCGGGTGAGATCTCACCCGATCGGTTGGGTTAATTTTCGAAAAATCTTGTTGGAAGGCAGCTACAGGCGAACCGATCGGGTGAGTTTTCACCCGATCGGTTGGCCGCTTCACAATTTTCCCGAGAGCACTGTGCTCTTCACCTGGACAGCGACATGATCATAGCTCCAGTCAACCGATCGGTTGATTTAATCCCAAGATTTCCCGTGAACTCTACAGTTCTCACACGATCTGCCACCCGGTCTCAGCTTGTTCCACCCGAGCGGTTCGCTGATGATCTGATATATTCCATCTTCAGATACGGTCTAATCGATCGGTTGATAAATCACCGATCGGTTGGGAATGATTTCCTGCACAAATTCAGACATTGATCTAAGTCTCCCGATGAAAATCCCATTGAAGTATTTATTCACCAAAAATAATAAAACTAATCCTAAAAATAACGACGAAGGTTTAGAACATGGGTTGCCTCCCATGAAGCGCTGTTGTTTAAAGTCGTTTGCTCGACTCCCGCTATGTGATTTTCAGGGGGTTGATGCGGGTGATGCCCATTGATCGGCATCCGTTCAGCTTCTGGAGCAGTGGTCCTTGGTGTTGGCAGGGGTGAAAGGTAGATGCTCTCGACGATCCTCCCGTTGGTGGTGTCCGGGGGCTTTTCCCTCACATTGGCGTCAACCGCCACTTTCCGTAGGATCCGGATCTCATCAGAAGTGAGCCCCATGGGCTCTTTTCCTTTGCTCCTCATCGGAGCAGCCTTCTTGAATCGGGAGGGGTCATCTCGGAGGCAAACACTTCTTCGGCTACTTCTTCTTCTTCCAACCCAACATGTTCCTCCAGGCTCCCTAAGCTATCGGGGGGTTTCCTCGAGAGGATCTCCCAAGCTCCAGCTTTTACAACTCTTTCTTCCTCAGCTTCCAGCACATTGCAACTTTTCTCCTCAGGTGGATGCTTCATAGATAGTCCCAAATCAAATTCGACCTTCTGGTCGCCCACATTTAGGGACAGCTTCCCTTTCTTAACATCAATAAGCACGCCAGCGGTCGCCATGAAGGGCCTCCCAAGGATGATCGGGGTATGATTGTCTTCTGGCATGTCCATCACAACAAAATCTACAGGCACATGTACGCCGCTGACATTTACTGGCAGGTCGTCCATAATCCCCACCGGATACTTGACTGATCTGTCGCAAGTTGAAGGGTCATTTCGGTGGGCTCAAGGTCGCCCATTCTAATCCTCTTATATAACGATAGAGGCATCAGACTGACGCTCGCTCCCAAAATCGACGAGCACCCGATTAATCGTCACCTCTCCAATTGAACATGGGATAGAGAAGCTCCCTGGGTCTTTGAGCTTGGGCGGATTCGCTCGTTGAATCAGAGCGCTGCACTCCGCGGTCAGGACGACTTTTTCTTTCCTTGACCCTCTTGTCACCAAGTCCTTCAAGAATTTTGCATAGGACTGGATAGTCTCTATAGCCTCGAGGAAGGGGATCTGCAAGCTCAAGTCTTTGACCATGTCAAAGAACTTGCCATATTTCTCATCAATCTTCGCCTTGGCAAGTCGTTGGGGAAACGGCACCACGGGCTTGAAGACTCTCAAGTTCCCCTCTTCACTCTTCTTCTTCTCTTCCTCAGATACTCCCTCCGGAGTCATGGTCCTTGATGACGAAGCTCCATCGTCATTTGCATTTTCATTTGGTCGCCCATTGACCAACGGAGCTTCGGGTTCTTTAGCGGGCACCCTAGATGGAATCTGAGTGCCGCTTCTCAATACTATCGTCGACACATTGGCATGGTCATGCGTCAACGCCAATGTTTGATTCGGCCCCCTAGGATTGACCTCCGGCTGACCCGGCAATTGGCTCTGTGCCCTCTGCAGATTTGCCACCTGCATCCCTAGCTGGGTCACTTGCTCGGTCAAGGTCTTCTGGCCCATCTGCAGCTGCAAATTAATCTTCTCCTGATTTGTGATATATTGGGTCAAGAGACTCTCGACCGGAGAGATTACCCGTTGTTGGCCGTATGGCTGCTGCTGCTGTGGGGGCTGCTGATTCCTGGGGGTATTACTGGTATATCTGTTGGGCCTGCTGCTGCTGCTGGTACAACTACTGCTGCTACCGAGGTGGCTGATATAATTGTTGCAGTTGCTGGGGCTTCTGATATGGTGCCATATAGCTCAGGTTGGGGTGGTTCCGGTTATTGGGAGAATAAGCCGGATTTGAGCTAGTCCTTGGTGGATAGGGCGCGTTACCCATCGGGTTGTAGAAAAGTGCGCTAGCTTGATCCACCGGTGGTGAGATATCACCACCATCAAAGTCTCCCAGGACTTCTGCTTCCACCGCCTCTACTTGTTGGGTGTTGCACCACCAGCTCCTATCATAAGTGTCGAGATCTGAGTCGATAGCAAATCGAATTTGCTAGATAATTTGTCGACCTCTTCGACTCTGTGCATTCCACCAGATCTGGGCATGGTATGCTCATCGCACCACCGTTCATTGTTAGATGCCATGTTCTCCAGAATTTTACCGGCATCTTCCTCGTTTCTCGACATAAAGGACCCCCCAGCCGCGGCATCCATCGAAGATTTCAGGTCATCCCTCAACCCATTGTAGAACAGATTTATGATCTGCCACTTGGGAAGCTCATGGTGAGGGCATCTCCGCTGTATCTCTTTGTACCTCATCCAAGCTTCATGCAGGGATTCGTGGCTGGCTTGGGAGAAGGAGGAGATCTCGCTCCTCAACTTCATCGTCTTCCCTGGGGGAAAGAACTTGTTCAAGAAGGCGTTGGATAGCTTCTCCCAAGTCATGAAGGTATTGGGGTCCTTTCCCCTTAGCCATTGCTTGGCTTTGTCCCGCAGAGAGAAGGGGAACAATTTGAGCCGGATAGCTTCAGTCCTGACACCGTTGATTCTGAAGGTGTCACACTTCTCCAAGAATGAGTCCAGATGCTCAATCAGGCTCTCCATAGGTGCCCCTGAAAATTGATCCTGTTGGATCCACGTCACTAATGACGGCTTTAGCTCGAAACTCCCGGCCGTGATGGCCGGGGGTTGTATGCTAGACGTGGACCCGATGGATGGCATCGAGTACTCCAGTAAGGACTTCTGGGGAGGAGTATTCTCTCCCATGTTTTCAGCATCTTCCCTTCTTCTCCTCTCTGTGTTTAGACGTCTCATGGTGGCGTTTATCTCAGGATCTAAAGGAATCAAGTCGTCGAGACTTCTTGTATTCCTGCGCATGAAAAATAAGAAACACCCGTGAAGAATGAAAGTAAACAAAAAATCAAGAATAGAAAACAAAAATAAAAATTAAAAATGTAGAATGCGAAAATTATCACGAGGTGAGGATGTGAACTAGACTCTAGGGTTCACAGGGTCCTAAAAGAAAACAAACACGTTACCTCCCCGGTAACGACGCCATAAAGCTTGACGTCCCCTAGATTTGGCACTATAGGCAATAGGATCGGGGATATCAGATTTAAATATTTATAACTGCAAGCGCACGGTGTTGTAGTGTGGCTTGGGGGTCGAACTCAGGGAGGCGTGTGTTGTGCTTGTGTCAAGAAGGAACCGGTTCACCCGATGGGTGAGCTAGCCCGAACGATCGGTGGGTTGTCACAGAATATGAATACGAAGGATGTAATTATATAAAAGGAAATCCAGGACTTCGGTTTCCGCCCTATCATTGTCCTCGCTATTACTACCGACGAGTAGGATTACGATTGGATATTAGGGTTTAGTGGTGAGACGTTGCCTCTAGGAGTGATACCTAGTGTCCCATGGGCCCGATATTCCGGTCGGTGCCCAGGATGATACACTAGGTCTACCCGGGTTCGGTCGGTGTGCATTCCCATGTCCATTAACACCGACCGACTCCGGGAGCACTAAGCTCGCAACGATTACTCCCAACATCTCATCCTGCCGTTCCTACGCGCTAGGATTCAATGTATACGCTAAGGGCGTGAGCTGTGGCTAGGGAGTCAAACGCCAGTTTTATTCCCCCTTGGCCCGACGGTCAGAGGCGGTCTTTCTCCCGCCAATGATAATGAAACACCCTGCGTAACCATCTAAATTCATACACCCTATCGAAATCCTAATCCTATGGTCGCCCTAGGGAGAACCCACGAAGGGGTTTCCACCGAAATCCCAGATTAGAGAACTACTCACAATTCATCGCAAAAACACAATCTAAACAATATTCAACGGTAGAAATCATGATCAGGCAATAGAAAACAGTTGCTAGCAATGATGTTAATATAATATTAAAGTTTCAGAATGATCGAAACACTTACAAGATACAATGAAATTCCATCCGTCAAAAACTTAAAAAAGACAGAAAAAATAACAACGTTCGTTTCAGGAAAACCTAGGTCAACTATATATAGGAATCGCGGCCACGCGATCGGTTGAAGCATCAACCGATCGGGTGAGCTGACAGGCGCTTTGGCTTCGATCTTCAGACACTTCACCCGGTCTCTTGATCCGAGCGGTTAGCGTCACCGGGTCGTCATTTGGGAAATTTCAGCTTCAGATGAACTGATCGGGAGAGATATCACCCGATCGGTTGGAATTAAGCTCAAAAGACATAGAGCTCTGTCGAGCTCATCCGATCGCTGAACCGATCAGGTGAGCTGCTCTTCACTTCAGCTCTTGTCCGGGTCGGATATGCGTGCATCAACCGATCGGGTGGCTCTGTCCACCCGATCGGTTGAGGGCTGAAATATGGATTTCTTCGTCGTTCGGCCCTCTGGATCGCGCGTGACTCCTCCCGTTGCTCCGGAGACTCATGATATCTTCTTTATACGTCCCCAACGTTGGTAATCTCCTGCATTTACACAAAAACACAAAGAAGTGAAAGAAAACTAAAGATCACAAGAGAAAGGTACGAAACGACGGAAAACAACGGAAAATCACAAAGAAGACGTGCGTAAATATATAAAATATAAACGCATGTTAAGGGGTATCCTCGGCGCCGCAGGATCTCCTAGACCTGAATAAACGAGAGAGCTCGTCAGGGGGGCTCAGACCTTGGTTCCGACCAATTCCCCTTTGATGCCAAAGTCAGATCTGGTCTGATAGATGCTCGGTGGGATCGGACTTGGTTCGCAGAGAGACCAAGCACCGATCCTCGGGCCGAGCTATGGAGGAGAAATATGTTAGGTGGAAGAAGGTGAGAGTTTGTATGCGATACATCCTCTATAGATCTCAGAGATCCGCCCCCCTTTTCTATGACGCATCCCCTTCCTCATATACCTGAGCCCCCCGTGATAATGGGCCATTATTGCCGTCATTCATGGGGGCATGCCGAGTGGGAAGTATTGACCCCCACTAATTGCACCCGTTTGATGAGGGGATGAATGCCATACTAGTGGCCATGATTGGTGAGTGATGGCCATTAAGTCGGTCCATGATGGCTGGAGTGATGGCCATTAAGTTGGGCCATAATTGGTGGGCCATGATGGCTGGAGTGATGGCCATTAAGTCAGGCCATAATCGGTGGGCCATGATGGCTGGAGTGATGGCATTGGGCGGTTGCCATATTTGGCGAATGCTTCCTCGATTTGGGCCACGATTTCCTCCACTATGGAAGTGGGCAGTCTTTTGGGCCTCCGTCTTGGGTGGAGAAGCGTGACCCGCCCGCGAGATCCTTGGGCCGGAGCCCAAGGCCGTAGTAGGCTGGTTGACTGGTCGTAGTTGACTTGGCTCCTCCGGGCCCGGTCAAAATGGTCGTATCAATTGCCCCCATCTTCTGGGCTTTACCATTGTTGAGGTGGAGGTCGGGAGATGTAGTATAAAGGGGGAGAAGTTGCTCTCTCTGTAAAATTGGTCCGTCTTGCGGAGTCGGCTAGTGACGATAGATCATCGGTCCGAGATTCGTTTGGTGGCGAGGGGAGTTTCCCCTCAACTTACGACCGACGAAGGAGTTTGGTCAGCCAGCTGGGGGAGTTGCCCCAGCCTTACGACCGATCTTGTTCGTTCGGTGGCGAGGGGAGTTGCCCCTCGACTTAAGGCCGACGAAGGAGTTTGGTCAGCCAGCTGGGGGAGTTGCCCCAGCCTTACGACTGATCTCGTTCATTCGGTGGCGAGGGGAGTTGCCCCTCGACTTACGGCCAACGAAGGAGTGGATCGACCAGCTGGGGGAGTTGCCCCCAGCCTTACGGTCGATGTGGTCGGTCTGCGGGGGGAGTTGCCCCAGCTTTATGATCGACGGGTCGATTGGGCCACTGAGGGAGCTACTACTCAGTCTTATGGTCAATTGAGTGATCAGCCAGTTGGGGGAGTTTCCCCCAGCCTTACAGTTGATCTGGTCGGTCCGCTGGGGGAGTTGCCCCAGCCTTATGATCGACATGTCAATTGGCCCACTGGGGGCGACCCCCAGTCTTATGGTCAATCGAGTGATCAGCCGGCTGGGGGAGTTGCCCCCAGCCTTACAGTTGATCTTGTCGGTCCACTGGGGGAGTTGTCCCCAACCTTATGATCGATGGGTTGATTGGCCCGCTGGGGGAGCTAGTCCCAGTCTTACAGTCAATCGAGTGATCGGCTAGCTGGGGGAGTTGCCCCCAGCCTTACGATCGATCCGTTCATTCGGTTGCGAGGGGATTTGCCCCTCGACTTACTGCCGACGAAGGAGTGGGTCGGCCAGCTGGGGGAGTTGCCCCCAGCCTTACGATCGATCCGTTTGTTCGGTGGTGAGGGGAGTTGTCCCTCGACTTACAGCCGATGAAGGCGTGGGTCGACCAGCTGGGGGAGTTGCCCCCAGCCTTACGACCGATCCCAGCTCTTGTTTGTATCCTAGGTTTAGCTCGAGCTCCAGTTTGGTCTGTCACCGCCCGAGTTTCTGCGCCGTCGGGAGGGCTTAGAAGGCGAAGGTAGTAGGGTCCTCCTGTGTATGTTATCCTTGCCCCCTCCACGGCTCGGGTTTGCCTTGAAAGGTGTGAAACTTGAGTTGTCGGAAATTTCATCGCGTTGGCGCAAGTCGGCAGGTTCAGACTGAGGTTGGTCCGCTAGCTCGGCTGGTTAGCAACTCCGTCGATGTGGGGAGAACTTTGTAAGTTCGGCAAGGTGGTCAAACTTGTTCGGTTGGCCTCCTCCTGGGTCAGTCGGACTGGTCTGGTCGGTCTCCACTTAGACCGGTCGTCCTCGTCTGGTCGGTCTCCTCTTGGGTCGGTTGGCCCCCTCTTCATTTGGTAGCCTCGGTAGTGAGTAAAGGGGTCTCAATCCGTGCACTACCCGCTTTGATGAAGGAGAGCCTGAGCATGTGAGGTTTTTTCGTCATCGTTCTCGCATTACTCGCCTTCGTTGTGGGGGAGGGGTTCAAGAGAAATAGTGCCACCAGATCGAGAGGTTGCAGGAGTTGAGATCGCGACGAAGGCGTTGACAGCCGGTGAAATCCACTGGGGAGGAATCCCGAGGCATGACTTTGCCACAGGATTCTTCAACAGGTTTGCTGTCGATCTCGAGGAAAGAGGCGATGCAGATGCTGAATCTAGCTCTTCTCTACACCGTCCCATCTCCAACCCTCTGGTCTACGATGCCCACTTTGGTGAGCATGCTTGGAGGAAGGAGCAGGGATTGATTCCAAGAAGAAGACGAGTTCACGGACATGTCGGGCCTGAGAAGATGTGGCATGCAACTGAGGGTGTACGATGGCTTCTGGCACTCAGAGGGTGAGTCTGCGTTACTGTCGAGCGACACGCCGCTCCTACGATCCTGTCCTCGCGGGGTCTGGCGGGTTGGTGGCGGCTGATGAGGACAAAAATGGTCGACATTCTAGTGTGCTCTGCTTGGCGCCGCAATTTCATCTTGGCGTGAGGAGCTCAGCTTTGACAGGGGGCTGGAGACGGGATCGGATCAAATTTTCCTTCCCCTTGATCGCCAGAACTGGCTGTGGAGAGCTCATCGATCTCTCGGAGATGGGAGCTCTGTTGAGAAGCCCAATAGCGGAAGAGCCGCTAGGTCAAACACCTCATCTGTGTAGTTCGAGATGAGTGCGTCTGCTTCGAGCTTGGTGCCAGAGGAGCCCTCCGCCTCGAGCCCTTGATCACCACCGAACTCCATGTAAGACAACCGACAAGTTCGAACACAAAAAGGTTTGAGAATCAATGAGCATGATACAATACACAGCTTGGATCTTTGGTGGTGGGTTATTGGAGCACGCGAGGCTCCATCTCGCCCTCCCTGCTCTGGACGTCACTGCCAAGGGAAGTGGTAACAAAGGTAGACAAGGCGTCGATTGCACGAGTAGTGGAAGACAACCTCGAATCCACCAAGCAGAAGCTCCACTTGGGGTTCTCACGTAGGCCGTGGCCCAGGGGGTCTATCACCATTCCAGCTTGGTCGGAGGAAACCCCCCGAGCTTGGAAGCTCGTTCAAAGGCGGTCGCCCCCATGCTCAGATCAGCTCAAAGGGGCTCGCCTCAGGTCGCTCGGCAATGGGTGACTTAAAGGAGGGCTCGTGCTTGGCGTGTTTGGACGCACGGGTCTAAGGTCTCAAGCTCGGCCAGTTCAGCTAAGGTGGATCAGAGTACTTGAGTTCGGCGTGTCAGCGAACATTGGCAGGGTCAGCATCCACACGACCCTAGCAATGGCAACTTGGAGAGTCATCGGCAGCCCTCGGGGATGAGAACAGACGGTTGGATGCCGTGATCTCAGAACCAACCCACGGGGAGGAGAGGGAATGCATTGGAATGAGTGAGGAGCTCATCGCCAAGGGCGAGGTGACCGTGGGAGAGTCACCTCAAGATGCATCTGAACGTTGTTGGGACATCGTCCTCTGCCGAATCCTGATCCTCGATCTCCTTCTTTAGGTCGAGCCCCTTGCACACAGTGACCGGTCCGTAGCTGGCTCTGCCGCCGCTAAGGAGCCCGTCCTCAACAGCCATCTCGACGCTGATGGCCTGAGCTGCCATGTCTGACTTCATTATGGCATGGGCTGGTCTCTAAACTTGATCTTGATGGAGGAGAGGGGGAATACAACTCGAAGATTACTCGCGTGAAGCTTTTCGATGGTGACAGTGGATGTCGCGACGAGGCTCTTCATTCCAATCAGCATCAGGCATTGGCGGTTCCGATATTTCTCTCGTTGGGGTAAACGCTGATACGTCCGTCGGCGCAGCAGCTGGCCAGATCTGGTGGTGCTCCGCCAAGTCCCTCCACCTGGATCCCTCGTCGGATGACAGCTCTGGAGGCTCGAAGATCTCCGTCATGATTAGGTCTCGATGACCTCCATCGAGCTCGGTAGGCCTGCCCGGTAGCTCGGCAGGGAGACGAGGTAGCTCGACAAATGGGAGGTAGCTTTGTCCGCCAGGTAGCTCGGTAGGGATCACGGAATGCATCCTCTTCGATCCTTGTAGCGATGTTGACAGGGAGGCGCTTTGTAATCGCCTCGGTTGGGTCGAACGAAGGTGAGAACGACTCGGCGCCTTGGCAAAATTGTTTGGAGTGGAATGGCAAATCTCCTGAGCCCCTAGCTCAGCCGTCGAGGCAAATTGAGGCTGCCATGCGTCAAACCACAAAGATCGAGGCGTCGAATCGATCCCCCCCTCAGTTGACGAGCTTAGTCAGAACATCCGGTCGATCACTCCTCGACGATGAGCATCCGACTGTTCCCTCCTCTAACAGAGCCTCCAGATGATCATCAATCGAAGCCTTCAATCAATCATATACCAGATGTCAATCCTCAGAGCACGACGATAGCTGTGCATTAGATCTCGTCGACTCAAGCTTTGAAGCCCATGCGGAGATCGATCAGAATCTGCCTCATCCCTCACAGGGCAACCTTATTCGAGCATCCCCAAGCCTCCTCAAGCTTGGATCGAGCTCCAGAGCATCAAACGGCGTCGGCGAGGCACCTCGAGCTCCGATCAAACCCAGTCAAGGCATCCCGATCTCCGATGGACCCAAATCAAGGCTCCAGCTCCGATCGACCCCGAGCTCAGATGAACCTAGATCGAAAGCACGAACTTCGATCCACCCAGGCAAGCGCCAATCATCTGAGGGCCTGAACGTCGTTTGGCAGACGGTGAGGCACCCAGAGTTCCCCAGATCTGGTCGATGATCTGCAGATCGGCATAAGAGTTTGGATGGCAGATCCGAGCCACTACTCCGTTGCGAGGGATCTTGACCTCGACGTTGTCCGCAGACGAAGGGAGGAGGAGGATGATCTTCATGGCGAGGAGCTGGTCGAGGAGGCCATGGCTTGCAAGTTTGCTGTTTGTTCTTGGCTACTCTCGCACGTCACCGAAAGTCTCCATGAACTCCTTAATTTTGGGCAAATCAAGATCCCGCCTGTGCTTCTCCTTGGAGATTCTAGACGCGCCATAATTTTGCGCAGATTTTATGCCCAGATTTTGGACGAGTCTAGATGCCAAAGTCTTGAGGACTGAGATTGGCTCATCCCTTGAGAGCACATGCCAAGATTTTATGCCATCTCATCATGTGCAGAAATGGGTAAGTTCTGGGCGAGAGTAGAGGGCCTACTGGTTCTCCCTCTGTAAGGGCATGCTGAACTACTCCAAGATTGCGTCGGCAGCGTTGGCCGAGGAGCATGACCCGAGTCCTATCCTGAGATCCCCAGGCAGGTCCGTTGGTGGGGACGACGTCCTGTTTGTAGGATCTGCCTCCATAGCGCGTTCTTGGATCGAGCCACAGTAGGATGCGATAAGGTTCATTTGTCTCAAGATCTTGTCGTTTCATGAATTGGCCTTTCAGCCTTCGATTGGTGGGACCAGTCATTGTTGGTGTGGTCGACAATGGGGATGTTGACTTGTTCCCACAGATGGAGCCAGATGTTTACGGGTGTTTTCTCACTGCTGAATTGTTGACTGGAGGGTGGGAGGTCAACACGGTCAAAGGGGACACGCGTGACCTCTGGGATTGGTTGATGGCACAGTCGCTCGGTGAGGGACGCGCGGATCCTTGCATCGACATGCCGAAGGGTAGGCTCAGCAAAGCGACAACCTCCTGGTGGTGGAGACGAACGGGCTCGGGGACGAGGGTGCTTAACTCCGGCTGTGAAGGCGCTGAGGGATAGCCTCGACGCTGCAGGATCTCCTGGACCTGATTAGACGAGAGAGCTTGTCAGGAGGGGTCAGACCTTGGTTCCGACCAATTCCCCTTCGATGCCAAAGTTAGATCTGGTCTGATAAATGCTCGGTGGGATTGGACTTGGTTCCCGGAGAGACCAAGCACCGATCCTCGGGCCGAGCTATGGAAGAGAAGTATGTTAGGTGGAAGAAGGTGAGAGTTTGTATGCGATACCTCCTCTGTAGATCTCAGAGATCCGCCCCCCTTTTCTGTGACGCATCCCCTTCCTCATATACCTGAGCTCCCCGCGATAATGGGCCATTATTACCGTCATTCATAGGGGCGTGCCGAGTGGAAAGTATTGAACCCCACTAATTGCACCCGTTTGATGAGGGGATGAATGCCATAAAGGTGGCCATGATTGGTGAGTGATGGCCATTAAGTCGGTCCATGATGGCTGGAGTGATGGCCATTAAGTTGGGCCATAATTGGTGGGCAATGATGGCTGGAGTGATGGCCATTAAGTCGGGCCATAATCAGTGGGCCATGATGGCTGGAGTGATGGCATTGGGCGGTTGCCATATTTGGCGAATGCTTCCTCGATTTGGGCCACGATTTCCTCCACTATGGAAGTGGGAAGTCTTTTGGGCCTCTTTGGGCCTCCGTCTTGGGTGGAGAAGCGCAACCCGCCCGCGAGATCCTTGGGCCGGAGCCCAAGGCCGTAGTAGGCTGGTTGACTGGTCGTAGTTGACTTGGCTCCTCCGGGCCCAGTCAAAATGGTCGTATCAAGTGATAAATCATTTAATATGCTTTTAAATAATCAATTGGTTGCTAATAATCGCAAAGGACTTGGTTTTGTAAAAATGGAACCTGATAAAGAAAATATAAATTACAAGGCTAGAAATATTTTTTATTAGTGCTTGAGATGTGGAAAACTAGGACATATTGTAAATTATTGTTGGTATAGGAAAAAGACCAAAAATTTCAAACAAATTTGGGTTCCTAAAGGAACTGTTACTAACACTAGTGGACCTATTTGGATACCTAGGTCACACATATCTTTTTCTATGTAGGTGTGCTGGCGAGCTAAGGAACAACAAGAATGGTATCTGGATTCAGGATGTTCCAGATTTATGACGGGCAATAAAACAAAGTTCCTTAGCATAGAGACATATAGTGGTGGGACTGTTACTATGGGAAATAAGGGTAAGTGTAAGATCATCGGAAAAGGTAAGGTTGGTAATAACTCTTTTGAATTAACCGCTGTACTTCTTGTTGAAAATTTAAAACATAATCTTATCTCTATAAGTCAATTATGTGATAAAGGTATGAGTGTTATATTTGATATAGATATTTGCAAAATTTTTGAAAAATCTTCTAGTAATATTATTTTTACTGGTAAAAGGAAAGGAAATGTTTATACACTCTCCTTCGATGATTTGACTCTGTCTAAATGTTTAATTGTCAGGGATGAAGAGTCTACTCTATGGCATAGGAGACTGGCACATGCTATCATGGGGTTGTTACAAAAACTTGAGACGAAGCAGTTAGTCAGAGGACTACCGCATCAAAAGTATGAAAATGGTAAACTATGCAAAGCATGCACGAAAGGTAAGTTTCATCGATCATCTTTTCATGCAATCAACATAGTGAGTACTACGAGAATACTTGAGTTGATTCATATGGATTTATTTGGGCCAAATAATATTGCTAGCTTAGGAGGAAAGAAGTATTGTTATGTGTTAGTCGATGATTACTCTAGATTTACATGGGCATATTTTCTAGCTAAAAATCAAAAACTTTTGATCACTTTACAAAAATTTCAAAACTTGTTCAAAATGAAAAAGGAATTTCAATAATTTCAATACGAAGTGATCATGGTGGTGAATTTGAAAATTTTGGTTTTGAAAACTTTTGTGAAGAAAATGGAATTAAGCATGAATTCTCTTCTCCAAAAACTCCTCAACAAAATTGGGTGGTCGAGAGAAAGAATTGTACATTACAAGAATTAGCTAGATCTATGCTAGGAGAGTATGATCTTCCTTTGTCTTTTTAGGCAGAGGCAGTAAATACATCATGCCATGTAATGAATAGAGTTATGATTCGACCTATGCTTAATAAAACTTCTTATGAATTATGGTTTGGCAGAACTCCTAACATCTCATATTTTCGTGTTTTTGGATGCATGTGTTTTATTTTAAATACAGGGGATCAGCTTGGAAAGTTTGAGCCAAAACAGATGAAGGCATATTCATGGGATACTCGTCAAGAAGCAAGTCATATAGAGTATTTAATAAGCGACTGAAGGTCATTGTTGAGTCGATTGATGTGAACTTTGATGAGTCTGATATTGATGCCACTGATCGTGTTAATAAAATGGATAAAGATGGATAGAACGAAACTGGAGTCAAAGAAATTCTTGATCAAATGCCTGAGGAAGAAACTGGAGTCGAGGTGGACATGCCTGAATCCTCAAAACCAAGGTTGGACATTGAAAAACTGAATTTAGTTCAGATCACCCATTAGAATTGGTTATGGGTAACCCAACAGCAGGTATACAAACTTGTTCTGCTTTTAATAAAAATCTTTGTGCTCTATGTATTCATGGTGATTTTATTTCTGAAATTGAGCCTAAAAACATTAATGATGCACTTAATGAAGAAAGTTGGGTAATGGCGATGCAAGATGAACTTAACCAATTTGAGATAAATAATGTATAGAAACTTGTGCCTAGGCCTAGTGATCCAGTTGTGGGAACCAAATGGATATTTAAAAATAAACTTGATGAGTAAGGGAATGTAATTAGAAACAAGGCTAGATTGGTTGCAGAGGGGTATAATCAAATCGAGGGAATTGATTTTGAAGAAACTTTTGCACCAGTTGCTAGGTTAGAAGCCATTAGAATCTTGCTAGCCTTTACATGTTTTAAAGGGTTTAAACTTATGCAAATGGTTGTTAAAAGTGCATTTTAAATGGATTTTTAAAAGAAGACGTTTTTGTTGAACAACCTCCTGGTTTTGAGAATCATGAATTTTCGAATCATATGTACAAACTTGAAAAAGCTTTATATGGTCTGAAACAGGCTCCTCGAGCTTGGTATGATCGTCTTACTACATATCTTTTGGAAAATAAATTAAAGAAAGGGAGTGCGGATACGACTTTATTCCTGCTACATGAACATGATGGATTTTTAGTTATACAAATTTATGGTGATGATATTATTTATGGTGCTACTAATGATCTTTTATGTCAAAAGTTTGAGAAAGTTATGCAGGATGAATTTGAGATGAGCTTGGTGGGTGAATTGAAGTACTTTTTGGGATTTCAAATAAAGCAAAGCATGGAAGGAATCTTCATTTCACAAATGAAGTATGTGAAGGAGCTCTTGAAACGTTTTAGGCTGGAAAATGTGAAAGCCATTGGAACACCTATGAGTCCTTGAACCAAGCTTGATAAGGATGGGAACGGAATTTCAGTTGATCAGAAGAAATACCGAGGTATGATATGCGCACTTCTTTACCTTATTGCCTCAAGACTTGATATCATGTTCTCTGTTTGTTTGTGTGCACGTTTTCAAGCTAATCCTAAAGAATCTCACATGAAAGCTATCAAAAGAATTTTTCCTTATCTGATGCATACACAAACACTTGGTTTATGGTTCCCATCTTGTGATAATTTTGATATGATATGCTATTCAGATGCGGATTATGCTGGTTGTCTTGTGGACTGGAAAAGCACTAGTGGCACATGCTTCATGCTAGGACACTCTTTAGTTGCATGGTCTAGTCGAAAACAAAATAGTGTTGCGTTATCTACTGCCGAAGCATAATATATTGCCCTAGGTAGTTGTTGTGCTTAAGTATTATGGATGATGCAAAATATTATTCGATTATGGCTTAGTCTTACAAGTGTTTCTTTACAATGCAATAGTAAGAGTGCAATTGATTTAACAAATAATCATGTTCACCACTCTCGTACTAAACACATAGATGTTAGACATCACTTTATTCGAGATCATTTTGCTAAAGAAAATATACACATCGAATTTATCCCAACTAATTCTCATCTTGCAGATATTTTTACTAAACCTTTAGCGCATGATCGTTTTTCACGTCTACGTCTGGATTTAGGCATCATTGATTTACCATAGTACGGGATTTTTTGTTAATTTAATATATCTATTATACATTTCACAATCTTTTTTGAATTCTAGGGCTGACTAGGACATGATAAAGAGTGGCTAAGATTTGATCTTGGAAAGTGGAATGTCAAGATGAAGCTTTGAAACCATGAATATGAGCTTTGAAATTTGGTCCAGCTTTGAAATTGGGTCCAACTTTGAAATGATGGGAGCTTTGACACCATGAATGTGAGCTTTGAAATTTGTTCCAGCTTTGAAGGCAGCCAGTAAACCAGATACGCGCCAAAGGCGCTCGCGAAATTTTTTTACGCTAATTTGTTGTTCCGCGCCGAATGCGCCCACAAAATTTTTTTGTTGTTCCATGCCCCACGCCGAATTTGTTGTTCTATGCGAATTTGTTGTTCCACGCCGAAGGCCCTCATGTCGCTAAATATTTTTACGCCAATGTGTTGTTCTTTTAAATTTTAATAATTTTTTGGGGAACAAAGATTTCGCTCGAGAAAATCTTAAATCAATCGTACCCACGGGCACGTGTTTTTACGCTAATTTGTTGTTTCACGCCGAATTTGTTGTTCTACACTAATTTGTTGTTCCATGTCGAAGGCGCCCGTACCGAATTTGTTGTTCCGTGTCGAAGGCGTTCGCGCCGAATTTGTTATTCCACGTCGAAGGCGTCCGTGCCGCTAAATATATTTACGCTAATTTGTTGTTCTTTTAAATTTTAATAATTTTTTGGGGACCAAATATTTCGCTGGAGAAAATCATAAATAAACCGTGCCCGCGGGCACGTGTTGTTCTACGCTAATTTGTTGTTCCGCGCCGAAGGCGTTCGTGCCGAATTTGTTGTTTCGCACCGAATTTGTTGTTTTGTGTCGAAGGCGATTGCACCAAATTTGTTGTTCCGCGCCAAAGGCGCCCGTGCCGCTAAATATTTTAACGCTAATTTGTTGTTTTTAAATTTTAATAATTTTTTGGGAAACAAGGATTTCACGGGGAGAAAATCTTAATTGAACCGTGCCTGTGGGCACAGGTTTTTTACGCCAATTTGTTGTTCCGCACCGAAGGTGCCCGCACCGAATTTGTTATTCCGTATCGAAGGCACCTGCACGCCGAAGGCGCCCATGCCGAAGGCGCCCGTGCCGCAAAATATTTTTACGCTAATGTGTTGTTCTTTTAAATTTTAATAACTTTTGGGGAACCAAGATTTCACAGGAGAAATCTTAATTGAATCGTGCCTGCGGGCACGGGTTATGACTAGTGAATCTATATGTTAAAGTATAACTTTTTTGAATTCTAGGGCTGACTAGGTTAAGATAAAGAGGGGCTGTGATTTGATCTTGGAGAATGAAAGGTTGAGTTGATTTTTGATAAAGTTATGGGAGAAATCAATTTGATTAGAAAACTAATCTGTTATTAAATTTGACAGCCAAACAAATTATGGCAGTGTGCAATTAACTGGCGTGTAGTTGACTTTCGAGGAGCATGTGTGCAATTGCTTATGTCCACTGCAGGTGGTTTCAATGACATTAGCTGTTGCTCACTAATTTTTCCTACGCCCAATCAAAATTAACACCAAACCCAAGAAAAAGAAGAGCTTTAGCTGATCGGCCATTAAAAATCTGCATCAGAAATCCCAATAGAAATGAAAATAGTATTGTCCCTTTAGTTGTGATTTAATTCAAAAAAATTATGAGAATGGGGTTAGAATAATTGTTTGGAAATAATAACCCTGCGCGCCTAACGGCAAGCTTAATTTTTGTTCGTTTAAATTTTGGAGGGGGAAATAATTTTTGGGGAGAACAAATATTTTGAAGGGATATCTTAAATGAATCGTGCCCGAGGGTACGTGTTATGGCCGAAGGCACCGTTGAATTTTTTTCGCTAATTTGTTGTTCTGCATCGAAGACATCCACGTCGAATTTGTTGTTCTACACCGAATATGTTGTTCCGCGTCGAAGGCGCCCGCGCTGCTAAATAATTTTACGCTAATTTGTAGATCTTTAAAATTTTGGCTGCGAAAATAATTTTTTGGGAACAAAGATTTCGCGGGTGAAATTCTTAAATGAACCGTGCCCGCCGGCACGGGTTATGACTAGTATATGTGTGTATGTATATATATATATATGTGTGTGTGTGTGTGTGTGTATGTATATATATATATATATATATATATATATATGTATGTATGGATGGATTTAATGTAGAAAATATGCCACCTGATCCAATGGATCAGGTGGCAAGACACAAAAGGTGGGAAGTACAAGCCCCCACATGGGCTTGTACTCGTGGGGCCCCACCTTTTTGTGTCTTGCACCTGATCCATTGGATCAGGTGCCACCTGTTCTACATTAATCCATATATATATATATATATATATATATATATATATATATATATATATATATATATATATAGTTTCGTTTACATTGAACGTTTGATAGATTACATACTCATGTCACGGCCTGATATAATATTCTTGTTAATATAATGACATGTTGGACTTTCATAACTATCAGAAATAATGTAAACATACTTTTCTAGATTCATACATCTCCTCACTTTACTCACACACATCTTTTCATTATATATGGTGGCCATGTGCACATGAAATATGAGCTTACTGGTAGAAGATGATGTGGTTATATTGTCGATGTATGATTACTTAGAGGATATGTCATGACACCGCTATAAATAAAAATACAGCTAAAGTTTTTATATATATATATACCCAAAATGTACCTGAGGTTGACCTCAGGTAGAAATACCTGTGCACACCCCCTCTGTTCGGGTGTTTTAAGTATTTTTTTGAATTGTTTTTTTGCAGTAGGTAGATATACTTGTTATGTAGCTCTCCACAAAATTTCAGGTCAATCCAACACCGTTTGAGCCTCCGTTCATCGATTTCAAAAACGTTGCGTAAAACTGTCTCCGTTCATCGATTTCAAAAACGTTGTGCAAAACTGTCCAGAATTCTGGACAGTTTTGCGCAACGTTTTTGAAATCGATGAATGGAGGCTCAAACGGTGTTGTATTGACCTGAAATTTTGTGGGGATCTACATAACAAGTATATCTACCTACTGCAAAATAAATTCAAAAAAAATTACTTACAACCCTCGAACAGCGGGGGTGTGCGCAGGTATTGCTCCCTGAGGTCAACCTCAGGCATATTTCCCTCATATATATATATATATATATATATATATATATATATATATATATATATATATATATATATATATATATATTATAAAACAGGGATGTTATCATGGGTTTTTGGATAAGAGTTTTTGGATAAGAGATTTTGGTTATGAGGAGAATGTGGGTATGTGTATTGTTGTATAAGAGAAATTGGTTAAGAGATAATGGATAAGAGATTTTGGTTATATGTAATTGGGTGTGTTGTTTATATAGATTGTGTATATGGGTTTGAGAAATTGAGATATGAGAAATTGGTTATGAGATTTTGTATATTTGTGTGTAATTGAAATAAGTGTAAAATTGAAATGTGGAGGGAAACATTTTTAATCACATCATGGTCACATCACCCATCACTGAAATCACGTTAAGCTTTGGGTTTGAAATCAAAATTTTTGAGGGTGGAGGGAATTAGCGGAGGGAAAACTTTTACCCTCTTCTCACCAGTCAGCTCCTCAAGCACGAAGAGCAAGAAGAGCAAGAAGATGAGAATTTTACCCTCTTCTCACCAGTCAGCTCCTCAAGCACGAAGAGCAAGAAGAGCAATGAAGCACAACGAAGAGCAACGAAGTTCCCCCATCTGCAAGCTCAAGCAACGAAGATCCCCCATCTGCAAGCTCAAGCAATGAAGATCAGGTTCAGGACTTCATTCAGGTTTCAATTTTATTATATCCATTTTTGTTAGAGTTTTTAGCCAAGTTGCAAGTTTTAAGCTCTGCAATGAACTCAGCTTAAAATTCTCACATTCAGGTTGAGCCCCCATCCAAGTTCAGGTCATCATTCAGGACTTCATTGCAGAGCTTAAAACTCTCACATTCACGTTTCCATCTACCCCTTGGTAGTTATGGCAGTTGCAAGGTTTCAATTTTGTCTTTCATTCAATTTTCATTCAATCTTGGTTAAAAAGAATGTTGGGTTGTATAGAGTGACCAGGATCCTGCAAGTTCAATTTAATGGATTTTATGCTTGCTCTTGAAAATAATGGATTTTAATTGAATTTTATGGATTTTTACTCTATGCAAGTTCAATGCAAGTTCAATTGAACTTGCAGGTTATTTCTCATATACAAATTATTCTCATATTATGGATCAATTGAATTTTACTCTTCAAGTATCAAACTAATGGATTTTTCTCAATTTAATGAACTTGCTACTGAATTAGCAAATAAAACATTCATGTGCTACTGAATATATCAAGTATACATGATATTATATATTTTCATTTTCATAACAAATAAAACATTCCAAACTCCTTTTTGTGTGATACTTGATATTATTTAGTTTGCAAAAAAACAGGATATATGACAGGCTGAGCTATATTAGCAAATACTATAAATTGAGATTGTTGAGTGGCTGAGCTATATTAGCAAATACTATAAATTGAGATGTTAGCAAATACTATGAATGGCTGAACTATATTAGCAAAAACAGGATATAGTTGAGTATATTAGTTGTCCATGTGCTACTGAATTGAGTTGTTTGCAAAAAAACTGGATACATGAATTTAGTATATTAGCAAATACTAAGCATAACATCTAGATGTTTTTAAATAATAGTTGAGAATATATAAATTGTTGTCCATGTGCTAATGAATTGATATGTTTGCAAAAAAACATGAACATAAATTTAGAGAATTGGTTATGAATTGTTTTGATAGAATTGGTTATGAATTGGTTATGAATTTAGAGAATTGGTTATAAATTTCTGTTCATGTGCCAATACATTCACTTGATTGAGTTTGAGATAATTGGTTATGAATGCATAGAGATGTAAATAGGAATGAGCTTGCTATTTTGCAATTGATGAGCTTGCAAAATTTTATCCTATTGAATTGCAAGCTCAACAAAATAACAAGCTCTTTCAACAGGATATATGAATGGCTGAGCTTGCTGAAGACTGATGGTGTTTATATAAACAGGATATATGAACATGATATACGAGTCACTTGAGAAATTTAATATCTGAAGTCACTCAAACATATCCTATTTCTGAGTGATATTTCTGAGTAATATCACTCACTCAATCATATCTCAAGTCACTCGGAATGATTTAAAATTTCAAGGCTAATCTTCAAGCTGTGACTTCATTTTCTAATAGCATTTTTGATAACTTGATAACTTGAGATATGTTTGAGTGATATTTCTGAGTGATATTTCTAAAGTTATCAAGTTGAGAATTCACTGAAATATTTAAATATGATAACTTGAGAAATATCACTAAATTCTCAACAGGATAGCATTGTCCTGTGAATTCATTTTCTAATAGCATTTTTAAATATCACTAAATATTTTTGAGTTATCAAGTTAGCATTCTCAACAGGATAAATTTAAATTCATTTTTGATAACTTGAGAAATATCACTAATAGCATTGTCCTTTTATATGAAATTCATATTGTTGAGAGGATATTCAGCTTGAGTATTTTAGGAGTTGAGAGGACTGTTTTGTTGTCTTTTTGGATTTTATTACAATTGTTAGGTAGTGCTCAATTTCATATCAATTGTGATATGTCAAAAATTTTCAACCCAACTATAAAAATCTTCAAGCTGAAATGAAATCTTCAAGGTGTCATTTTCAACCCTATATATTAATTTGAGACTATATATGCTATAAATTTCAGTTGCAAATTCCAAAATATTATATAACTGAAAATCAATTGGTAATTGGGTGTAATTTTCAGTTGGGTGTAATTTTCAGTGTAGTTGGGTGTTGAAAACAGGCGTATCAGGTGTAATTTGCTGAAAAAATTAACAGGACAAAGCTCATCGGGACAAAGCTCAATTGTATTTTCAGTTGGGTGTAATTTGTTGTAATTTTCAGTTGGGTATAAATTTCAACTCAATTGTATATTCTTAAAGATTGAGCTTGCTGCAAAATTGAGATTGATGAAAGCTTGAGTTTGCAATTGAGTTTGAAATTGATGAAAGAATATTAACAGGCCAAAGCTCAATAATATTAACAGGACAA
>JAULAV010003488.1:0-11998 GCA_030789695.1 Scilla litardierei
AGATTGTGTGAACTTAAATGTACTGGGAATCGTCTAAGTTGGTGCAATAAGCGATTGGGAACGGCACGCATTGCTGCACAATTGGATCGAGTTCTATGCAATGGAGACTGGATTGACAAACTCCCTGACTCCTTCTTGGAATATTTGGACCGTCACACCAGTGATCACTCTCCTATGGTTATCAATCTTCACCCCAGGTAATTACTGACCCAAAGCCCTTCAAATTTTTCAATCACTGGATTCATTTACCAGGTTTTAAGAATATCCTGGATTCAAAATGGCCTACTTTCTATGGTGGTACCCCTATGTTTCGTCTGGTAATGAAATTGCGGCAGTTGAAAAATGAGCTTAGAAGTTGGGCCAGGCAACATCATTCTATGGACTCCATTCATACCTGCAGGCGTAATCTTGAAGCTATTAGCAACCAATCCGCAATCCACTTCAGCCAAGATGTTCAGGAGAGAGAACGTAAGCTTTCTAATGAGCTTGCTAATTTACTGGATATGGAAGAGTAAATGCTCCGCCAGAAGAGCAGACATGATTGGTTGGATCTGGGTGATAGAAATACTAGTTTTTTCTACAATTCTATGAGGGCAAGGCAAAGTAAGAATAATTTATCCCACCTGGTTGATGTGCATGGAGTGAGGTGTAAATCTTATGAGGATATTAAATCAGAGGCTGTTAATTACTATGAGATGATGTACAACCAAAACGACTATTGGAATGTTTTCCCTAACCTGGTTCCTAAAAAGAAGCTCAAAGAAGAAACTACTAGGTGGCTAGAAAGAAGAGTTTCTGCTGAAGAAATTAAAGAGGCCGTCTTCCAAATTGGGCCATCCAAGGCCCCTGGCCCAGATGGGTATAATGGCTTCTTTTTCCAACATTATTGGTATCTTATTGGTCCTGATATTGTTGAAGCTGTTCAATCCTTTTTCAAATCGGCCTCCTTACTCAAACAGGTGAACCACACCTTCCTTACTCTTGTCCCAAAAAATTCTAATGCCTCGTCTCTTGGTGATTACAGGCCTATTGCATGTTGCAATTTTATTTATAAAATTATTAGTAAGGTGATATGCAACAGGCTAAAAAGGATCATTAGTGATTTGGTTTCCCCCAACCAATCAGCTTTCATTCATGGGAGACTGCTATCTGATTGTACCCTCCTAGCTCATGAGCAGATCAGAGATTTTAGCAACCCTATGGGATCCAGAACGTGCCTGAAATTGGACCTCAGAAAGGCCTTTGACAGCGTTAACAGAGAGTTTGTGTATTTTATCTTGCACCAGATGGGGTTTGGGTATAAGTTCATCAGCTGGATTAAGGAATGCATTTCTACTGCCTCATTTTCTGTTATGGTGAATGGATCCCTGGTGGGCTTCTTTGGGGGAAACCGTGGAATCAGGCAAGGTGACCCTATTTCCCCTTCCTCTTTGTCATTATCATGGAAACTTTCTCCCTATTACTTGCCAAGGCCATTACTAAAGGTACCATCCATCCTATGAAACGAACTGGATCTATATCACACCTGTTATTTGCTGATGATCTTCTGGTTTTCTGCCGTGGTAATCGGAAATCTCTAAGGGGCCTTAATAATTTGCTGGAGGTATTCAGGAACTTCACAGGTCTGGAGATCAACTGGGATAAAAGTCTTTCCATGTTCAGCAAGGGAGTTAAAAATCCTGGTGAGCTTGCGGATTTTTTAGGTGTTAAGCGGGCAAGTACTATCTCTACTTATTTGGGCCTGCCATTGTCTTCCAATTACCCTAAAACCAACATGTATAGCCGGCTTATTGACAAGTGTAGAAAACGCCTGAGTGGGTGGACTTCTTCCTCGTTATCCATATCTGGGCGCATCGAGCTGGTAAGGAGTGTGATTTATGGCATGATTGCTTTCTAGGTGCAGGTTTATAAGGTACCATCCACTGTCCTGTGTCAGCTTACCTCCATGTGTAGAAAATTTATCTGGGGACCTTCTAAAGCTTGGGCCTGGCGAGACTCTTGTAGACCTAAGGAGGAAGGGGGGGTTGGATTAAGATTACTATCTGACCTGAATATTGCTGCAGGGATTAAGTTAACCTGGAGATTCCTACATTCCAGAGGGCTTTGGGCTGAGTATATGCGTAAGAAATATAAGGATTCTACTAAATTTTATGTTGCAAAAGGGGAGGCCTCCCATTCTGGAACGTGGAAGTTCCTTCTTCATTGTCGAAATCTATCGCAGCGAATTATAATGAGAAAGGTACTGGATGGTAAAGACACCCTCTTCTGGCATGACAATTGGCTCCCTAGCGGTCCCCTGAAAAATCAATACATCATTCCTGATGGAGCAAGCAGGAAACGTGTCAGTGACTATTGGGATGGTTCTTCCTGGATCGATATTCCTGAAATTCATAGCCTTAAACATTTGCTTCATCACTTTTCTCTAACCGACGGTGTTGATACTTGGGATTGGAAGCAAGGTTCATCATTCAAGTTCAAAGATGCTTGGGACATCGTTCGTGAGACAGGTGCCCCGTTCCCTTTCTCTAAATTGATATGGTATAGTAAGTCCATCCCCAAAATGTCGCTTACTCTCCTTCGTGCTTTCAAAGATAAGCTCCTAACGAAGGTGCGCATGGAAAAATGGTGCGACCTCAGTTCTAATAGTTGTGAACTTTGTTTGGATGGAAGCCATGAGACTATTACTCATCTTTTTTTCGAATGCCCGTATTCCAACTATATCTTGCGTAGATCTCTTCTCAAATTGGGAGTCTCGGGTCCTATTACCCTCACATTGTCGGCTATGGGGACTTTCTACCTGGGAAAGTTTGTTAAGAAGGGGGCCCTTGGATTGCTTGCAAAAACTGTCCTAGCTGCCGTCGTTTACCATCTATGGCGTGAGCGCAATAGGCGTGTCTTCGAGCAGTGTAGGAAGGAGAAGACAGTGCTGTTTGAAATGATCTCGGAGGATGTGCGCATGGCCCTACGTAATATTGATGAGGTTGAGGATGAATCCTCTACGGCCATTGATAACTGGGGTATATGGGATACAGGTTAACGGATGTTTCTGGGCGTTGAGCCTGGGCGACTCAACTCAGTACTCGGTTGTTGAGGAATGCTGTATGCGGGTTAATGAGTCATGGGATTGATTGTGCAGGTTACGGCTCAACCTGAGTGATCTAATTTTGTCACTTTCTATTTCAATTGCTGGGCGGCTCTACTTTTGGGATACTGAATGCGGGTATTGAGGAGTGCTCAATGCGGCTTGACCTGGGCATTTTGACAGGACGTACTGATCTCTTCTCGGGTGTTGAGGAATGCTGAATGCGGCTTATGATATTGCTAAATCTATCATCCATTTTCTGGGTTGTTCAACTTTGGTTCTCTGTTTGCCGTTTTTAGCTTCTTTTTGGGTCATGTACCTTGCTCTAGATGTGTTTTGATGGAGCTGTGACATTTCGTCCGTATCTCCTCTCCTGTGTCTTTGTAATTTGTGATTCTTTTTGGTTCCGCTTACTGATGCGAGAGGAAATGATCTATGGTGACGACGCTTGTGTCCTCTCCCCTAGTCATTGAGGCTGGTATTCAGTGGCCGACCACTTTGTATATTTGGTTCTTATCAATATAAATACTAACTTACTTTGCATATATATATATATATATATATATATATATATATATATATATAGCTTAATTTTGGGTTTTTTAGATGACAGTTGGTATGTCTTTCTAATTGAGAATGGTCAAAAAGTATATATATATATATATATATATATATATATATATATATATATATATATATATATATATATATATATATGGGTAAAGGGATCCTAGGGTGCCTCCTTAGATTCAATCTAAGGAGGCGCCCCCATTTCCCCCCATCTCACACATTTTTTTTGAAATTTTTTTTCATGGGTTTGTTGTTCACCTTATGGATGATCAACATACCAAATTTCAAGGGATTCCAATACTTTTTGAGCCCCCATCTACCCCTCGCAACTTCGTGGGTTTTTCAGCACGTTTTTAGACAGTTGAAATTGTAAGGGGTAGATGGTGGCTCAAAAAGTATTGGAATCCTTTGAAATTTGGTATGTTGATCATCCATGATGTGAACAACAACCTCATGAAAAAAAATTTCCAAAAAAATTGTAAGAGGTGGGAGGAAATGGGGGCGCCTCCTTAGATTTTCATCTAAGGAGGCACCTTAGATCCCCTTTTTCCTATATATATATATATATATATATATATATATATATATATATATATATATATATATATATATATATATATATATATGGGTAAAGTGTTCCTAGGGTGACTCCTTAGATGAAACTAAGGAGTCGCCCCCATTTTCCCCCGTTTCCCACATTTTTTTGGATTTTATTTTCATAGGGTTGTAGGCCACATCATGGATAGTCAACATACCAAAAATCAAGTCATTCCAATACTTTAAAAACCCACATCTACCCCTTGCAACTTTATGGGTTTTTCAGCACGTTTTCAGACCGTTGAAGTTACAAGGGATAGATGGGGGCTTTTAAAGTATTGGAATGAGTTGATTTTTGGTATGTTGATCATCCATGATGTGACCAACAATCCTATGAAAAATAAAATCCAAAAAAATTGTGGGAGATGGGAGAAAATGGGGGCGACTCCTTAGATTTAATCTAAGGAGTCACCCTAGGAACACTTTACCCTATATATATATATATATATATATATATATATATATATATATGGGATTAATGGGTATCATACGCCATATGAGATAGGCTCGCATATGCCCTCTCACATAAAGCAACCAAGTACAACCAAGTACAAGCTCATGTGGGCTTGTACTTGGTTGCTTTATGTGAGAGGGCGTATGAGAGCCTATCTCATATGGCGTATGATAGCCATTATTCTCTATATATATATATATATATATATATATATCAAATATATATATCAATTAGAAAGACATACCAACTGTCATCTAAAAAACCCAAAATTAAGCTATATATATATATATTTGGTATGTCTTACTAATTGATATATATATTTGATATATATATATATATATATATATATATATATAGTGATCTTCGGTTGCGAAAAATCCCGTGCGAAAACTTTTTTTTATTTTTTTGAAATTTTTTTTTCAAAAATTCTTTTTTTGATGTTTAATCCATACAATTATATACCCCAGGGAAAATAATGGGTGAACCCGTTGGGCATTAGAGCACCCATCCACCCGTTACAAATTTAACGGTCTCAAAACGTGCGAATTTGATGAAATGGCTTGATCGAAGGCCAAATGACATTATTTCTCAACCATTATTTTTTGAGGGGGGTATAACAACATATAATGAGGGTGGAAAAAAAAATTTTTGGAAAAAAAAATTTCAAAAAAAAAGATAAAAACATTTTCGCACGGTGCGAAATGTTCTCATTTGAAAATTTTCCTATATATATATATATATATATATATATATATATATATGGGTAAAGTGTTCCTTGGGTGACTCCTTAGATGAAATCTAATGAGTCTCCCCCATATCCCCTAATATCCCACATTGTTTTGGATTTTATTTTGCATGGGGTTGTTGTTCACATCATGGATGATCAACATACCAAAAATCAAGTTATTCGAATACTTTTAGAACCCACGTCTACCCATTGCAACTTCAACGGTCTGAAAACATGCTGAAAACCCCATGAAGTTGCAAGGGGTAGACGTGGGCTCTAAAAGTATTGGAATGCTTTGATTTTTGGTATGTTGATTATCCATGAGATGAACAACAATTCCAAGAAAAAAATTCGAAAAAAATGAGGGAAATGGGGGGGGGAAATAGGGGCGACTCCTTAGATTTCATTTAAGGAGTCACCCTAGGAACACTTTACCATACATACATGTGTGTGTGTGTGTGTGTGTGTGTGTACTTGGTTGCTTTATGTGAGAGTGAATATGAGGTAATGCATCATATGGCATGTGATACCCATTATTCTCATATATATATCTGTGTGTGTGTGTGTGTGTGTGTGTGTGTGTGTGTATTTATATATGAGGAATATGGGCCTGAGCTGTCAGCGCAGGAAATTTTTCCTGCGCTGACAGAGATTTGGGGCATTAAAAAGTATTTTTTTCAAATTTTTTTTGCAATGTGTCCCACAACTTGTTAGCTAGATCTCCACCGAATTTAAAATCAATCCAACACTGTTTGAGCCTCCGTTCATACGTTTCAAAATTGTTGCGCTGATAGTTCGGTTTTCGGTAGCGGTTATTTTGAAACGCATGAACGGAGGCTCAAATGGTGTTGGATTTACTTGAAATTTGGTGGGGATCTAGCCAACAAGTTGTAGGACACATATCAATTTTGAAAAAAAAAATCTTTTTAATGCCCCAAATTGTTGTCAGGGCAGGAAAAGTTTCCTGCGCTGACAGCTCAGGCCCATATTCCTATATATATGTATATGTATAGCAAAAATGTACCTAAGAACGTGCGCAGGTATTGTTACCTGCACACACCCCTTCTCCGGAGGGGTTTAAAGTATTTTTTTGAATTTTTTTTTGCAGATGTTAGTTCTACATGTTAGGTATTTCAAGTCAAACAACCACCATTTGGGCATCGAAACATCCATCACAAAAACGTTGCGCAAAACAGTCCAGAATTCTGGAATTTTTTGCAAATTTTTTATGATGGATGTTTCGATACCCAAATGGTGTTTGTTTGACTTGAAATTTTGTGGGGGGGGCCACCTAACATGTAGAACTACTTACTACAAAAAAAATCCAAAAAGAAATACTTTAAACCCCCCCGGAGAGGGGGTGTGCGCAGGTATGTTACCCGCGCACGTTTTCAAGCACATTTGCCTCATTTGTATGTGTGTGTGTGCGCGCGCACGTGTGCATGCGTGTGTGTGTATTACTGGAGAAGTGCTGACATCGCTAGAAAAATTTCTAGTGCTGTCAGCGATCTGGGGTCCGTAGAGTATTTTTTTAAAAACTTTTTTGCAGTTGGTAGATATACTTGTTGGGAAGCTCCCCACAAATTTTCAGGTCGATCCGACACCGTTTAAGCCTCCGTTCATCGATTTCAAAAACGTTGCGCAAAACTATCCACAGATTTGCGCAACGTTTTTGAAATCGATGAACGGAGGCTCAAACGTCGGATCGACCTGAAAATTTGTGGGAAGCTTCCCAACAAGTATATCTACCAACAACAAAAAATATTTAAAAAAATTCTGTAGCAACCCCAGATCGTTGACAGCGCTAGAAAAATTTCCAGCGCTGTTAGCACTTCTCTATTAATCTCATATATATATATATATATATATATATATATATATATATATATATATATGGTAAAGTGTTCCTAGGGTGACTCCTTAGATTAAATCTAAGGAGTCGCCCCCATTTTTCCCCATCTCCCACAATTTTTTTGGATTTTATTTTTCATAGGATTGTTGGTCACATCATGGATGATCAACATACCAAAAATCAACTCATTCCAATGCTTTAAAAGCCCCCATCTATCCCTTGTAACTTCAACGGTCTGAAAACGTGCTGAAAAACCCATAAAGTTGCAAGGGGTAGATGTGGGCTTTTAAAGTATTGGAATGACTTGATTTTTGGTATGTTGACCATCCATGATGTGGCCTACAACCCTATGAAAATAAAATCCAAAAAAATTGTGGGAAACGGGGGAAAATGGGGGCGACTCCTTAGTTTCATCTAAGGAGTCACCCTAGGAACACTTTACCCATATATATATTTTTTGGATTTGATTTTTTGGGGGCGACTCCTTGTGGGACTTGATTTTGTGGATTTTATTTTCATAGGGTTGTAGGCCACATCATGGATGGTCAACATACCAAAAATCAAGTCATTCCAATACTTTTAGAGCCCACATCTACCCCTTGCAACTTCAACGGTTTGAAAACGTACTTAAACCCCCATGAAGTTGCAAGGGGTACATGGGGCTCTAAAAGTATTGGAATGACTTGATTTTTGGTATGTTGACCATCCATGATATAAACAACAACCCCATGAAAAATAAATCCAAAAAAATGTGGGATACTGGGGAAAATGGGGGCGACTCCTTAGATTTCATCTAAGGAGTCACCCTAGGAACACTTTACCCTACACACACACATGCTGACATTTGTTTTGGCTCATTAATCTCTTATGTTATTATTGTGTGATATTGTCTCTTCTTTGTGCACATTGATTATATATGTTGTATGATGAGATATATTGCATGATGAATGTTGCTATTGGACTTCATTTCCTCTAGTCAACCTAGTTTTGATGATTTTGATATGTATTTGTGTGATACACTTTCATGTTTTCATATTTTCATTTGGTATCACATTAAATGTCTATCTTATTCTTTATACTCCCATGATTGTTTTACTTTGATTTAGCACTAGTTGTTGTTGTTTCTCTACTCCCACTTTTTGGATAATGCCATAGTGGAGAGAAATAAACAAACTCATAATTTTGTGCTAATTAGATGCTAAACTTGAATCTAATTTTGAAATAGCCTTAGATTCAGGGTGAGTAAGATATAGTGAATTTGGAATAAAAATTCTAAATTCAAATCATTGAATTCATTTTCATTCACGTATATCATACTATTGCTTTAATTGATCATTAAATGCTCATATCTTTATTGTCTAACTTGATTGGCATCTATGTAGGGGGAGTAAGTATTTCTTTAAAGCACAGTTATTTATTTTTGTTTATGATTGTTTGTCATCACCAAAAAGGGTGGGAAATGTTGAGTATTAGACTTCTCCCTCCATGCAGTTAATTCATCGCCTAAGCTAATCATAAAGATCAAATGCAATGACTGACACTCAAGGATCAATCAAAGCTCAAAGAGTTGAAGATTGGGTAATCAAGATAAAGATAGAGGCTTCAAAGACTTCAAGTTCATTCAAGAGAAAGAAGAGACGCAAATTCAATGTAAATCTTTTTATTCTCTTTATTCTTTCTCATTAGAATGTAGCCTTGAAGTAGAGTAATGTTGGATCACTCACACATCACTCAATCTAGCCTAGGAATTCATTAAAAACTCATTTCCTAGTGCTCTAACTCTAAATTTCCTGAGGTGTGCATTTTAGGCTTTCAACATGCGACTGCTGAACATTTGTCAGGCAACTGTCTTCTTACATGCGCCTATGATTTGTTCTACAGTCGTCTATTACGCACACACTTTTGACTTGGTGTTTTGTGTTTTCTATATTTAACTCTAACAGGGGACTGTTGTACAATGTACAAGCGCCTGGCTAGTTGCAGTGCATGTGACTTATTAGTCAGTCGCATGTATCATCTTGCCCAAAGGTCCCAAGTTTTGTCAACTTTCACACTTGTGCAATCAGGCACCTGATGTTGGTTTCACAGTCGTCTACCCATGGCACATGTGCCTGTGTAGACCACATAAGTCACCTGTCCATCCTTGCCCAGATCTTTCATTTTGGCAAGATTCGCACTTGTGCACACAGATGACTGACATTGGTTTTCCAGTTGCTTGCCCATGACACAGGTGCCTGTAGCTACCACATCAGTCGCCTGTCCTTGCTACCCAGAATTCTTAAGATTTGTCAATATTTGCACTTTGCCCCCACAGATGCTTGTTGAAGGTTTCTCAGGCAACTGTCTGTTTTCAGGCGCATGACCAACCTTCATCAGTCGCCTGTCCTACGTAGTAAGTTACCGTTTGAATTCTCACATACCCTCTGACACAGTGCATCAAGCGACTGTTCGTTCTTGATCGGTTGCCTGTCCTACCTGTAAAATCAATCCGTTGCGATTTTTCACACGGATTTTGAGAGGGCATTTGCGTATTTCCTTTGAGGGTTTGAGGGAACTTATAAATTGGCATGTTACTGTTCCATGAGCCTCTTAGCCATTCAAGCATTCATCTCAAGCTCTCAAGCAATCAAGCTCTCTTCCTCAAATCAAAAGCCCTAGATTTCAACTCTAATCTTGTCTTCCAACTAGAATCAACTCATATCATCTAGCTTTAGTGAAGACAAGTGCAAGGGCTAATCTCTCTTCTAGGAAGAGATCAACACACTCCAATCACTTTGCTCCTTCAAATTCTACTTCAAGGCATAGATGATTTGTAAGTGTAATTTTTAATTTCATAACTTTCGTAATTTGGTTTTACTCTCGATTTGTGAGAGTGGTTTTCTTGATCTCAAGTTGTGTGATATAAGGACATCAATCTTGTATTGATTACACGTGTAGGTTGCTACAAGTGGGTTGAAAGGAAAACTCAAGCTAGGGTTTTAGCTTGAGTATCTGGGTGGTATCCCAGGTGGTAGGGACGTAGGATTACCGGGAACAATCGGGTTTGACTTGGGTAATCCGAACCCTTGAACATCTTTGTGTTTGCTTGTTCATTATTGTTACATTATAATTTCACATCTTTGTTGGTTAGGATTTTAATTAGGTGTAATTGTCTATTTAATTTTGTAAACACTATTCAACCCCCCCTTTTAGTGTTTTCCCCATATTACAGGGTCCATACAAGATTCATTAGCTGTTTGCGTTGTCATTTCTAGTCGACCAGTGTTACTAGATAAGTCGACCAGAGCTCATGTCCTAGTCGACTAATCTAAGAACTCTAGTCGACTACACCTGGTATTTTGACGTAGCTATTTCCTAGGTTTGCTAGTTGACTGGGCACTGAACTAATCGACTAGTTAACCTATAAAACATGGAATTTGGGCTCTAAAACTTAGGAAATAATTTGAAATAAGTATTTTAAAACATTTGTTAAGTGTTCCTAAGTGTGAATGAACTTTAACAAAGACTTTAACATACTACAAGGACAAAAATAAGAAATTACATCATAATTCATATACTCTTTGAAGCTCATTTAATGAAGTCATGTGGTTTCATTGGATTCCATTGCCTTTGTAGACTCCACACATCTTTGATATTCATCATACTTCAAACCTACACTCATGAAATCATGAGTAGCATAATACTAATATGTTTGCACATCATCAAAACATACATGGGGGTGACTCAATATTCAACATCGATGAAGTCCTCTAGAGCATGCTTTTGTTTCCCCCTTTATGGCTTTTTCTGCTTTCATCATTCGAGGCACATTTCTTTTTTCCGTCCAGGGCAAATTATGTTTCACCCGCCAAGGTATGTTTTGCCTTGACGATTGAATTATACATGAATACCTTGAAGAGGATTTCTTGTATATGGATAATTACTTTCCACAACATTGATATCATTTAGAGTTGACTTTGTTTCGATGATGGCTTCATTTGAATATTAATATTGACTATACCAGAAAGTATTCATGAGACCAAATACAATGTATTGAGATTACACAATTCAATACAAAGTAAATTATTGGTGACTGTATCTTAATTAAGTGTTAGAGGGTTTTAGGTTACGAGCCGTATTGAGATCATCCTAACCAATTCTTGGTTGTGGTTTGTGGATCTGAGAAGGAGTGCGTGATTTCAGGAGCCGTCACCTAAGGTTATTCAACCTTATCAGTGTAAGGGTAACCGCATATCCCACAACACAAATTTATTGTTTGTACTTTATGGTACACATATCTCTAGATATTTTGTATTGCAACACTTATCATCATAATCATCTAGTCACCAACTCAATAGTAAAGTGAATGATTGAATTATGTGTTATGAATGGGGGAGACCTTTGGTCTCCACCCACTAACCATCCACCATTACACACACTTAGTAGTGGTGTCCCTTGGGTTCTATTATACTGTAACTCCTATATGAATACATATTAATATGGCTATGGTGGAAACCATGAGCAATTTCTTCTTCCAACTTTAACATGTTATCAAGCATGCTCATCAGCTGAGCCGAACCCCTGCCGACGGACGAATCGCAAGGACGCGGATTGTGCTTCCTTCTCCAAACTTCACTAGATCCGGCGGGTAGGATCTAGATGTAAATCTTAGAAACCCCTAGATCTACATTTTTCATGCGCATGTTGATCAATCTGTGATATTTTTCTTTGATCTAT
>JAULAV010003489.1:0-14528 GCA_030789695.1 Scilla litardierei
ATTCGATCAAACTGTTTGAGTCGAATACGAGTGCATTAACGATGCAAGGCTATGTATCCCATTCGGATCTTGAGACGAGCAACTTGTTGAGCTACACTCGAGGTTGCAAAGCTCAGGCGTTTGGATACATGAGATGCTTGCATAGTTATTCATTTATGTTGGGCTATTTAATATCTAAATGTGATTTAGAAAAGGAAGAAGGCACTCTGAAAAGTCAATCGAGTTAAAAGTTTAATTTATCATTAGTAAAGGCATAATTAGGAGGAAATGAAATGTGACATATTTTGATGGCACGATTTCAAAATTATTGTTATACAAAAGATTAACACATTTTGATGAATGTCGTCACATTGCTTCTAAAGCAATGAGTAATATGTATAACGATAATATATATATATTAAATGTTAATATATAAATACACAAGATAGTAGCAAACTTATATGGCGAAATAGACTAAGCCGTATCGAGAGACTAAGCTTCACAAGTCACATAAGCCGTATCGAGAGACTAAGCTTCACAAGTCACATAAAGAGGGGTCTGACCTCTCGTATTATGACGTCTACAAACACTTGTGAATCTTATCCTCTTAAGATATAATGGCCGAAACTCATCTGTAAGACAGTGGGAGAATGAGTTGTCGAACTCAGTCTCGTACATACTGATGTACCCGAGTCTAAATTAACCATAATAAGTTATTCGTATATTTTATTAAGACACATGTTCTTGATGAAACACAAGTCTAATAAAATAAAGAACGAAATGACTAACATAATTAAACTGATTTGATTTGATTGAATGGTAAAATACTTAGCTATATAATCTTGCGTAATTAAAAGAAAATGTGATTTTCTCTCAGGTCAAGTCTGTTAACACATCGGTGTGTTAAAAACACTTAGTTAGACTCGGTGCGATCCATAGTATGTGACTCTGAGTTAAGTCCTCCCTCTGGGTTAAGTCCCAGATAGTAATGCCTAGGTTTTGATAATGTTCTATGAGGACATTATCAATAAGATATTCATTAAATCAATCGTAAGGAAGTTGTATAATCACTCGAATCTCGTGAGACGAATTGTCGAGTTAGACATAATAACTGATGATGACTTAGTTAACTTCTGGGATGAAATTCGGAGTAGTAACTCCGATTTATAACTTGATGCAATCAGAATAGGTCCGTGTGTGTAAATAAATTTTGGAATTTAGTTTACGTGCCCAAGGAAAATGTTTCCTCATTTTTTGCAAGTAATTCTTTAAGTTAAAAGATTGGTGCAGAAAGAAAATAGCGAAGTACAATCATGTTGGTCGAGAACAGTTTTTTCATCCTAATTCCTATAAAACGGATTATGATGAAACCATTTTTTGCCAGCAGATGTGTACAGATCTACTCGGACCAAACTCGATGTAAACGCTCATGTTGACCATGAAAATTGGAGCATTCACTTATAAGTTCATTTTTCTAAATATGATTTAGACGAACCAACTTGTATGAATTATCCAGAAAGTTTTCAAGGTCAGTGGGATCGTATGAATTACATGCAAGGCATCAAATGGATGGAACATATATTTTGACAAAGTAATCAAAGAGTTTGATACTTTATCAGAAATAGATATGAGCTATTTGAAATGATCAGTAACTAATTTAAATTATTATCGTAAGGTACGATGAACTGGATAAAATTCCAGAGAAATGAAATATTATGGATTCCAACAAACCAAGTGAAATATTTGAATAAGATACAAATGGTTGGTCCAACATGAACATAGAAACCACTTAAGTCTATAGAGTAGACGATTTAGCAGATCCACTCACGAAGGCTCTACCACATGAAGTCTAGAAAAACTCATGTGTAAAAACGTTATGGGATATCGAGATAAATGGGGCCTGAGTGCAAGTGGGAGATGTAGAGAGATGATGCCCTCGAGGCTATTTATCTCTGTGTGAATAGCACAAACATCTTGTTCGAGATAACAGTAAGTTGTTTGGTATAATTTATCTAAGTTATATTATAATGTAGTAAACATTAGATATTAACTTAAGTAAAGTCCTGAGACTTTATGCAAGGTCAAACAGGAATCGAGATGAGTATCTCGATCATGGAGAAATGTTTGACCGTCTGTAGCATAAGTCTAAAAGGGTTCGTGGTTGTAGATGTTTCGAGACAAGGATATCGAAACATCGGATAGACCATTGTGTCTTAAGTCTTCACCGTTTAGCAGTGGCGATGATCTCATGATCGTTTGACTTGGCGAAGTCGAAGACGAGACACAGGTGCTCATTAGAGAATGAGTTCACTGAACGATCCACAAGAGTTATCATATGGTTATATTGACCAATCTGTCAATGATAACTCTTAGTGATGATAGGCAAGTCGGTCTTTTAACTTGAGGTCATCTTACGAACCTGTGCGTGAACGGTGCAACTTAAATCATTGACCTAGCTTCGAGGCTAGGCCTTTCGAAAGGTCTTTAATTGGGTGTCACTTGAAGCGTACGAGGAGAGTAATGACCAAGAGAGGATTCATCTCTCCCGGTCAATGGGAGTTAGTGTCGTTGAGTTAGTTTGGTCTTTAGTAAAATCTCTGATCAGAGTATGTTGGAAGAAGTCCAACATTAGTTGACTAAAGATCGATAGAAACTAACCGGAGTCAAGTTATTGGGGTTGACAGTTTGACCGTACCCTAGACTTGATCTACATGACATAGCTTAGACGAAGAGACTAAAACTGCAGAATTCATCATGGACATGGTTAGGGTGGTCCTGACAATACTCATGTCGATGAGTGAACCACATAATTATGATTTTGAAGCAGGGACGGAAACCACTGCTCGTGGTCACTATCGTATAGGGCTTCGAGCCCAACCTGTTGTAAGGGTCAGGCTGTAGGGTCTCACACAGAGTGCGACCTTCATCTAGTAATAGGTAGAAATTAGTTAGGGAGAATAATTTGCATTTGATGCAAAGGAAGAGAAAATTACATTTTGATGCAAATGACATTTTAAGCTAAGATAGGGGACTAATTTCCATATGATGCAAAAGAGATTAAAAGTGTCTTAAATAGTTTAAGACAATATTTAATAAAATAAACGCAAAGAAAAGCTCACGGGGTAAGACGGGAATGTCCCGGTCTACGCCTAGATTCGAACGGCATCCAAATCGGACGCCAGATGCCTAAGATACGCCCATAACAGCCAATGGATCAGACCAGGTTAACCCAGGCCAGACCCAGGTTAACCCAGGCCAGACTAGGGTCTGGCCTGGGTGTAACGACTGGTTTTCTTGTATGGATTTTATTATTATATATATATATTTGGTCGCTTTCCCTTATTGTGATTTCCTTTTTCCGTCTCCGTAGTTCTCTTTTCGTTCGTTTCGTCGTGATTCTCTAGATTCTTCTGTCGGTCGGTGTGTTTGAAGTAAGTCATTCGTGACGGGCTTCATAACATCGATATCTTAGAGTTAGAACGAGCCTAGGAGACTTAGGAAACCATCCCGGAGCTTCGCGCTCCATTTCGGAACTTTCAGTGCACATTAGCCGGTGTAAGAAGGGGCACCGACCGACTAGATGACGATCTAGTCGGTCGAAAAACCTTCTTGAACCGACTAGTGGGCTTTGATAAATGTTCAGGAGTTACTGTTTATCGTTAGTCGGTCTAAGAACGTTGGTTGACCGACTAGGTTGCAAACTAGTCGGTCAGCAATGCTTCTTTAACCGACTAACTCATTAACTATTTTTGGTACCAGTTATTGTTCACTTTTAGTCGGTCTAAGAACGTTCATCGACCGACTAGATGTCAAACTAGTCGGTCAGTAGTTGTTCTTTGACCGACTAACTCTTAGTTCAGGTTTTCGTCGGGGGTTACTGTTTACACTTAGTCGGTCTGCGTTGGTCAACCGACCGACTAGTTCCCAAACTAGTCGGTCAGTGGTTGCTCTTTGACCGACTAAACAGTGCAGGAAACCCTAGTTTTACCCTAGCCACCACCAAACTCTATAAATACCCCTCCAAACGTTTTCTTCTTCTTCCTCATCACCTCAAACCCTAATTTGTCCCCCATTGAGCCCTCTTCTTCCTCAAACCCTCAAACCTTCATCCCAAGCCCAAAATCCATCATCCAAACCCTCACTTAACACATTCTACCTTCCATCTTCCTCAAACCTTCATCAAACCCCCAAAATCCACATCGAAACCCATTTCTACAGATTTTCCCCCATTTCCAGATCTGAGCCGGATCGCTCTTCCGTTGCCGTGGTTGCTTGGCATCGTTCCTCTGCTTCTTCACGTGATCCATCCGTAGTTTAGCCTGTGACGATCTTCATTGCTCGTCAACCCCGGTATCAGGCAAGTGAAACTTGCATCTCTTGATTTGGGCCATGTCTTAGGCCATTACCTAGCTTTAGCGTAAAAGAGACTAGACGGTGAAAGGATAGCCGTCTGGACGCCATTGACCTAGCTTGACAATGAAGCTTGGTCCGTCACCTTCATCATGCTTGTATGTCACGTTTACTTTCCCTTAACAGTACGCGTATTAACTGTTCATGTCATCCATGCATCCTTAACTGCTATTGCATTTTAACTGACATGTTTAATTTAAATTAACGGTACGTGAATATGTTCATGTCATTGCATTTTTCCTGTCACGTTTAATTTCAATTAACGGTACGCGAATATGTTCATGTCATTGCATTTTGCCTGTCACGTTTAATTTCAATTAACGGTACGCGAATATCTGCTCATGTCATTGCATGCTTGAACACTCATCGTGATTGCGTAGCTTCGCTACATACTTGTACTATTTGTTCCGGCTAGGCACCCGTTCTGCGGGCACAACCCTAGGCCAATTACAATTCTGGCTCGTGTTCCAGAAAACGAGCTCAACACAGCCTGCGGGCAATAGGGCACTCTCTGAGTGATCCCTTGGACATGAATACAGCTTGCGGGCAATAGGGCACTCTCTGAGTGATCCCTTGGACATGAATACAGCTTGCGGGCAATAGGGCACTCTCTGAGTGATCCCTTGGACATGAATACAGCCTGCGGGCAATAAGGCATCCATGTGTGGGTGATCCCTTGTACTTGTGCTTGTTACTTGACAATACTTGTCACTCCTACCACTTGATATTTGCTACTTGTACTTTACTTTACTTGTTACTTCCATACTATACTTGCCATGCCATGCACCATACTTTAACTGCTAGGTTGTTAGTTTATCTTTGTTTCAGTTTCCTTGCACAAGTCTTTCGACTTGCTGACATGTGCCCCTTTTCTCTTTTGGGTGACACATGTTAGAGCCCGAGCCTGAGATACTTGCTGAGGACGCGGTGTTCGCTGACGCTGAGTCAGAACCCGAGTTGATCGAGGACTTCGTAGACACTGGAGATCAGTCTTAGTGTCTATGTCTGGTTTTTGTTAGATTGCTTAGGTTGTCAGTGCGTGGCACCTAGTTTGATACTCTGTTATGTTTGTGTTTTGTTTGGCCTTGTTCTGGGCCTTTAGACTCTTTCCTGTTAGCCTGGTGGCTTTTTCTGTGATGTTGAATATTTTGTTGTGGACAAACTTTGGGATTGGTATTTCATATCCGTCTCCTTTTTCTATTATTATTATTGTTGTTCCGTTTGCGTTTACAGGGACCTGCTTATACTAAATTGACGCTTATCAGGCGTGCAGCTTCACAGCTCCACACCTGAGCGGACCTTCTCACGTCTCGTCTCCATTTTAGAGAAGCGGGTCGTGACAGGTTTTAGTGGTGGCCCATGCAGGTTCGTCTGTAACTGTAATTATCGGGATAACGATAATAATATAAGATTGACCAACAAATAAAATTCGACATCTGAGTCATAAGCTATGAGTCTAATCTGCTTCGTTTTCTGTGTCACTAGATGGCAGGAAGGCGATTCACCCGTGGTGGAGGTAGTGGTGCGCCCCCTCATGACGAGGAGCCTGAGCGGGAACCCACCAATGGAGAGATGATGCGGATGATGCTCCAGATGATGCAAGTGCAGCAGGGCGTGCTCCTGCAAGTCCAGAATGCTCCGCTTGCTCGAGCTGGTCGGGCAATCCAGGATGCCCCTCGCTCTGAGCCGGGAGCGAAGCAATTTCGGGAGCTGGGTCGCACATATTTTGATGGGTCTGAGGGTCCTCTGGCTGCCGATGAGTGGATTCGAAACATTGAGGATAACCTGGTGATGGCGAAGATTAACCCGGCTGGATGGGTTGATTTGGCTAAGAGGCAGCTGAAGGATAATGCCAGAAACTGGTGGGATGCTGAAGAGAAGATGCTGGTGGAGCCGATACCTTTAAGTCCAGATTTGATGGAGAATTCTTCCCGAAGGCTGCAAGGCAGGCGATGCTGCAGCGCTTCATAGATCTGAAGCAGGGGAGCTTGTCAGTGGATCAGTACCACCAAGAGTTCACGAGGCTCAGTCGGTTTGCACCGAAGATGGTGCAAGATGCCGACGAGAAAGCTCAGCGATTTCTTCAGGGACTTGCCTTGGAGCTTCAGAGCTTTGTGACCTCTTCTGACCTGGAGACATACCAGAAGGTCCTGGTTGCTACGAGGCGGCAGGAGTTGAATTTGTACCAGAGGAGGGGACAGGTTTCAGGAGCTGGGAAGAGGTCTGTGGAGCCGGTCCGTGCTGTGGTTAGACCTGGATTCAGACATGTTCAGCCTGTTCAGTTCAAGAGGCCAGGAGGGCCTATTGTGAAGACTTGCCATTTCTGCGGCAAGACCGGGCACCTCAGGGATCAGTGTAGGAGGTTCCTAGGGCAGTGCATTGTCTGCGGAGATCCTGCCCACACCATCAGAGAGTGCCCGAGGTCGAAGCAGCCTTGGCGGGGACCTATTGCTGCTCAGCCATTGCAGCAGAGAGCCCATGTGCCCGCTGGACGTGGAGCGCCCCTTGTTCCACAGAGACAGGCCTTTCGGCAGGCTGTTCCGCCGAGAGGGCATGCCTTTCTGATGACTGAGGAGGAGAGCATGGCCGAGGACGAGGTTATTACATGTAACGCTCCTTCTAGCTATTTTTCTTCCTCAGTTAGTTTGATTGTTGATTATGTTTGGTTGCTTGCTCATGTTTGTTGCTAGAATAGGATTTGATTGTTAGACTGTTTGCTAGGTGTGGTTTTGGTTTGCACATTTCCTGCACGAGTCCTCTTTGACTCAGGTGCGTCGATGTGCATTTTGGCCCGGAGCTTCATGGAGAAGCATTCCTTGTCGACGTCCTCTCTTTCCAAGAGTTGGAATATCGTCACAGGGAACGGTGTGGTCTCGGTGCATCGTGGGTGCAATTCTTGCCCGTTGGTGGTTTGTGGACGTGAGCTTTGTGCTGATTTCATTGTCCACGACATCATCAACTACGATGCGGTCCTTGGGATGGATTGGCTTGCGAGCTTCTATGCTACGATTGACTGTCGGAGGAAGAAGGTGGTGTTCGAGATTCCCGGACACCCAGTGTTTGAGTTCAGTCGAGGTAGCAGTTCGCTTGGTCCTGTCAGATTTCGGGCCAGACCAGTGGAGGTTGTGGCTATGCAAATGGAGTTGGAGAGGCCAGCTGTGGTGCGAGATTTTGATGACGTCTTTCCTGAGGAGATGTCTGGGTTGCCACTGATCGCTCCGGGACGTAACCCAAAAGAACGGTTGTAGTTTTACCGCAAGTGCACGGTGTAGCAGCGAGTGGGTTATCAAACACAGGGAGGACGAATGACCGTGCTTGTTCCGATCAACCTGGCTATTTAAGAAGAGAGAAATTTGCCTTTGGCGATCCTGTCACAATCGTCAGACAAAGTACGGGAATATCAAATCAAATAAAGAACGTCTAGGGAATGGGGAATTCCCGCTACTCACCGTATTTCGTAAAAGCGGTTCATCGGTATCAAAGTTGCTAGAATAAGATTTTAGATGAACTAGTTGCAACTGAATGTAGAACCAAGCTCACGCTCTCGCGCTGTTGCCGGTCTATAGATATCCTAAGCTCGGGTCCAATCTCTTGCAAACCCTAGCCTAGGGAAGCTAGCATTAGGATCAACATCATCGTTCAATCGCGCACCGAGCCCAATCTCTTACAAACTCGGTTCACGACCTAGATTGGGATAGTTCCTACCCGTCCAATCTCTTGCAAATGGGTATTGGCGCGGAATTGGAACCGGAAACCCTAGTATCGGCCCAATCTCTTGCAAACCGATACTACGGAAATTCGATTCCAACCCAATTCGGATTTCTAGGGTTTCCTATCAAATTGGGATCCAATCTCTTGCAAATCCCAATCGATGTGAATTCCTAGCCATCCGTAGTAAATTGATCCCAATCTAATCCCTAATAGCAATTCTAACGAAATTCCTACCAATTCATCACAATTATGAAATAGGGCTTGTAGGGTTCATCCCCACGCCCCAAGACGTGGCGACTACTCACAATTCATAGCATGATCACAAAAATAATCAATGAAATAAGCAATAGAATTCATCACAATATTGAGATATGCAATAAAAATAGAATTTTTAGAGAAGAGAAAAGCAAACCAATGGAGTTCTTCAATTAATCCAACAAAAATCCAATCTTGTCTCCTCTCCAATCACAAGAATAAAACTAAAAAGCTACTCTAAAAAGCTGCAAAAAATCTAAGAGAGAGCCCCCCAACTAGGGTAAAAACAGGGGTTAAATAGCCCCCAAAATCGTCCAAAAATTGTGACCAAAATACCCCTGCACAGCCTGTTTTCCGCAATTTTCGCTACAGGCAGCGCGTCGCACTCGGCCGAGTGACAAAAGTCGCTCGGCCGAGTGAAAACCCTGTAATTTTCCAGTAAGTCTCGATCTTCAGGGGTCTTCACTTCGGGGGCGGCTCGGCCGAGTGAGTTGTCGTCACTCGGCCGATGGCTTCATGGTACTCGGGCGGTCGGGATTATCCACTCGGCCGAGTGGGTCTTCTGAAGCTCAGGCAGCCGAAAAACAGTAACATGGCGATTTTTGAAGGGCTTCGTCTGGGCGCCACTCGGGCGGACGGGGTATCGTCACTCGGCCGATGTGGTCTCCGTCGCTCGGCCGAGTGCACGTATGAATCATGTCTGATCTGGTCGGCCGAGCGGTGTCTCGTTGGTCGGCCGAGTGACTTCTTCACTCGGCCGAGTGGGACACTAAAAATGCCCAGATTGCTTATTTTGGCCTCCTCGTCGCTCCTGCAACGTCCGTTCTTCTTCCGCTCCTCTCCAACAGCAAAACACCCCTCGGGGAGGTCGTCGGTGACCGTCTGGAGTAAGCGCATCTCGAGATCACTCCAAATCGCGCCAAATCACCTGAAATGCGACAAAAACAACAAATCGTGAAAAGCATCGCAATATCGTCGATATATCGTGAAAAACATGATTTGGGCGATCTAAATGGCATGCAAACATGCGGGAAAAAGGTGTAAAATAAGGAGTGATCAAAATCCCCCAAGCTTGCCTCTTACTCGTCCTCGAGGAAGATAAGTAAAAGGCGAACCCAGTGGATTCGGAAAATGAAAACGGTGAAAAATGAAGAATGAAAAACGGAGAAGAGTGAAAAACGAAATAAAAATAAAGAAGAAAGAAAGAAGCGAAGAGGTAGGCTGCTAGATCATTTTCTCAGGATGTGGGTTCCGCTTACTCATATAGCATGCACTGAATGAAAAACACATGTTAAAGAGTTTTATTTAGATATCATAGTATAATAGTGCAAATAGAAATAGAAAACCCACGAGCAACAATATAATCATGAAAAACGGAATAATTTTATAATTAACATCGTCTGAATCATTTAAAGCGGTATACAAATCACAGATCACACACTTTTCAATTGAATGCTTTCTATCAGGAGTATAAGAGTATCACACTATAGAATAGAGAGAATAGAAAAGTATGGATTTCATGAAATGAGTGCTAGGCTTAGATTTCTGGATTTCGTAAAGCTAAAAATAATCTCACCGAGTATAGAATATTACTTAGCCTAGGTTGTCGTGCAACGTCAAGTAGTCACTCTCTCACACATCAATGGATCCCCTCCCCCAAGCTTATCTATAAGCGTGGTGGCATAAAAAAATATTTACATCCCTATTTTTATAAAGCTCCAAAAGCAATGAAAAGAGAAGGGAAAGAAAGAAAGTGAGATGAGATCTTTTATTGAGGATTTTTCCTCTTTTCTTTTTCTTTTTCTCTTTTTTTCTCTTTTTTTTTCTTTTTTTTCACAATAAAAATATATACACAACGATCCCAACTCAAAGAGAGATAATGATATACAAGAATATTTTCTCCCTTTTTTTTCGAATAAGGAATTTGGAGCTAGGAATTAATAGCGGGGGAAAATGCCATATAATAGAATCGCTAAGGGGAGATTCACCAATGATTTTAAAAGTAGAGAAATGATGTTCAAGATTTGTGGAGAAAGAAATAAATATATCTCTCGGTTCACTCTATAAGACATGCACGACAACTTCAGCAGGGTAATCTAATCTACTCATGTCACGCCCCGCTTCCCAAAATGGACGGAAGCGAAACGTGACGAGGCCCGCTTAGGCCAGAGCTGAGAAGCTCGGACCCAATAAGCGTCTGTAGGGGTACCATTTTAAAATTTTCAGGTTCTTGCATTAATAAAGTTCGAAACAACAGAAGTACAGAAAGGAAGTTGCATTCATTAAATTAGAGATATAATATCCAACAGGTACAAAGTCTAAAAGGAGCCTAAGCATGGCAGCAAAAAAACTAAAAGAAATCTAAAAGCAGTAACCTCTGAAAGTGACGACTAAAAGACCTCAAGGTCTGGTCCTCGACGGGCACGTACTCTGGGTCGACGTCCTCGGCTCCTCGCACTCCGGTGAGTCTGCCTCGTCCACGAACTCTGGCTGAGCACCTGACGTACAGCACCCAAGAAAAAGGAACTGTACGTCAGGTAAAGTCTACAAGAAGGGTTAGACTTTACTGCAAGTGCACCGAACTTTAAACAACGGTTTACTGGTTGATTAACATGCTGAGGTTCTTTTACACAACAGTTTACTGGTTGATTAGCATGCTGTGGTTATAACAGGGTAACACAACAGGAAGTAACGTAGCAGGAAAGTAAAACGGGACAAGTAGTAGTCGTAGCGTGTGCTACCAACTACGGGGACTAACCTACAGGTGTCAAGACAAGTCAGGACGTGGCGGGACAAGACAGGACAAACAGGACGGGACAAGACAAGACAAGTGTGACACGAAGGGTTCACGCCTTACGGTTCGAGGGGGATCAGACCCTCTTGCCGTGCGCACGCTCAACCCTACCCCAACCCAGGAACTCAGGACAAGAAGTACAGGGATCACTTCCGCTAGGGAAGCATCCGAAACGCCCGAAGGCTTTTTGTATAACAGGGATCACTTCCGCAAGGAAAGCATCCGAAACGCCCGCAGGCTTTTTGTATAACAGTCACGGGGATCACTCTCGCATGGAGAGCATCCGAAACGCCCGAAGGCTTTTTGTGTAACAGGGACATGACATGACAAGTGTAAGGAATTGTTATTCTAGGGTGTCCACACGCACGCACACACAAGATAGCCCTACGGTGTCAAAAGTTGTTGTTTGTCGAGCTTAGACTTCGTCGTCAAGTCTAAGTCATCAGGGGCGTCCCGGACGCTATCATTTCACGTCCGGTTCTATACATTCACAGTCTAACAGTTCTAGCAACCTAAGACCAAAGCACGGTCAAAAACGCAAGTGGGTACACTTGCCTGCGATGGCGAGTGTGTCGTCCGTCCGGGGCGTCTCGTACAGGCGTCTCGTCCGCGGTAGTCCGTCTGAAACAGTGTCATGGCGATGGTGTCAGGTCGTGGTTTTCAATAATCCTATTTAGGTTCATTTCTAGGTTAGACGTGGCTACCCTAACAGTCACAATTTAAATTGTCCGTTCAGCCTATCCGACAATTCTATCCTATGTGCACAGTCCAAAAAGTCCAATCGTCGATCTACTGTTTCACAACGTTTTAAAGGAGCATAAAATAAATTTAGTTGCAGTTGTCCGATTTTAGTTAGGTTCAGTTTGCTACAGTGTGGGTTCCGCTACGAGTTAGGGGGACTAACCTGGTGTGAGGAACGCGCACGTGTCGGCGTCGGGTCTGGAAACGGTGGCGGTGCTCGTGTCGTGACTCCAATTCCCGGAACGTCTCGTCACTGGTCTTTAGTGTTCACGTAGTTGAACGGAAAAGCGTGACTGTCTCTGCGTCATAAGATTTCAACGTCAGGCTATACGAACTTAACTTATGAGAATAAGCTCTATACACAAATAATAGCTTACTATATCTATTAATATACTGCTTCAATAAGTAACATACTGTCAAAACTTATAACATATATATATATATGTAACATTAACATGAGAAGCTCAACTGCATGATACATGCATGGCCCTGTCATGTTACTTTGTGTCTAGCAGAACCAAAATAGTTCATGAATAATCCAACTCTTTGTATCACATTTCATGAGGATGCATTTTATTGCTTGTTTCTTTTTTTTTCCAAATAAGAAGAAATCGAATATATATACACAATGTCATATTACAGAAAGATTGGGTAATATAACATATGTTCTATATAAACTATATAATATATATAACCTTATTATATAAACCTTACTGTTCATTAATAAAGCCATTCAAGCTATACACTATAGTACACTATTGCATTACAAAAACAGACTGTTCTTATAAGGGGAAACATCTTACAGCATGCCTCTTCGTTGCCATAGGGTTGGCTTAAGGACGTGAGGCTCGTCGGCATCGGAATCTGAACTGGGGCGCACGCGGCTGCAAGGAGCTCGGCCGACGGCCTGAGTAGAGGAGGGGCAGAGGGCCGCTTGCAGTCGGAAGGGGAGGCTGCGGCCGGTGGGATGTAGCGAAGTGGCTGGTGGCGTGGTTGACGCGGTGGCCTGTTGGGGTTTGCTCGGGGCATCGGAGGCATCGGCGTGAGGTGATCGGAGATGGACTCGGGTAGGCCGCTGGTGGGGGCGGCCGCTGGCAGTGGCGCGCGCGAGGGTTGCAGGCGGCTGTTGCTGCGCACGGGGTGAGATGGCCGGAGCACGCGTGGATGGAGGCTGAACGGCGGAGGGCTGAGGCGAGTTGGCCATGGGAAGGGTTAGGAGAGATCGTGGGGAGCTAGGTGTGGGTTTATTTGTTTTGTTAAACAAGAATGGCGGCTGAGATCTCATCGTGAGTAACCCTAGGTTAGTTTAGAAATTATTTATAAGGGAAATAAATGAGAAAGGAAACGTGTGATGGGGTGTTGAAAAAGTCTTTTAAAAAAAACTTTCGGTTAACCTGAGGGATATTAGGCCTCCACTAACCTAAGACTTTTAGAATAATTAATAATTTCCATTATGTTTTCAAAGCCCAGTACGTAGCATCATAGCACTTGGCATTTGAGATAATGGGCTAGGTTTTTATAAAAGTAATTTGAAAATACTAATCTGTTTTGTTTTTTTTTGAACCAAAACGTACTGAGCTCAGGAATTCAAATATATATATATATTAAAGTCTTTTAAACAATTAAAGATGTGTTATAGCAGATTGGTCCCCTAACATCCAAAAATTACAAAGAAAATACCGGGGCGGCCGCGCCTCCGAGAGGATCGTGAGAACTGGGTTTGGTCAATCATCTGAACTACGGACAACAGTAATAAAAATCAAATACTTAAAACGCGCACGAAACACAGCTACGCGCTATCATACGTACGGTCAGAAAGCGGCCGTTACAACTCAGTTTCGATCACAAAAAAGCTAACTAGTCCAGATTTATCATAGCTAACATCATTCAATCATCCTGAAGTGAAATGTACAGTTCATGCATATAGAAGTGATATAGGAAAAGAAATCGGTACTCCAGATATAGGCATTCAATGCGTGAATCTTGATGTGTTTTCTGTGATAGCATACATATGAATATTCAGACTCAGCTAATAATAAAATTTCATCCATTTTCATGTGGAAAAAGTGTGGGTTACTATCTCTAGATGCAAGGCAAGTCATAGCATATGATATCAGAAATAAAATCTAAGACATGACAAATAAAGCATGCATATAGAATAAGCTAACTCCACGTCATCATCATCACAGAAAAGTCATCTCTAGCATGAGATGAAAAAGAAAGAAATAAAGATAAAGGGAAAATAGAACTATGCACAATGCGGCACACAGAAAAATAAGAAAAACGTGATGCATGGCAAAATGAGAAAAAATGATGAAAAATAAGTGCAAAAGCGAAAAACGGTGTGAAAAACTAGAAATAAAGGTGGCAATACGAAAAAGAACGTGAGAACTCACTCCCCCAAGCTAAATGGCACAGTGTCCTCAATGTGCAAAGTGGGGCACACCGAGAGACAAGTAATGTGAGGGGCAAGTGAGGATGCATGCATGATGGGGAAAATAAACGAAAAATAAAGAAACGAAAAATATGATGCGGACATGATGCATGCAGGAATGGAGTGATACGGATATAAAGGTGGGGCACCAAAAACTCTCCCTCTCTCCCAAAAAAGATATGTAAGGATACGACCTGAATGAGA
>JAULAV010003490.1:0-20010 GCA_030789695.1 Scilla litardierei
TTTTCGGCAGGCTGTCCCGCCGAGGAGGCAAGCTTTTCTGATGACCGCTGCGGAGAGCGAGGCTGTGATGAGGTTATCGCAGGTAATCCTCAATCTAGCTGTTACTTTCCTAGCTGGTTTTGATTGTTAGATTATGTTGTTTGCTTGAACGTGGTTGTTTGCTAGACTAGGGTTTGATTGTTAATTGATTGTTAGGTGTGGTTTTGGTTTGCACGTTTCCTGCACGAGTCCTCTTCGACTCTGGTGCATCGATGTGCATTATTTCTCGGAGTTTCGTGGAGAAGCATTCCTTGTCGACGTCCCCTCTTCCAAAGAGTTGGAATATCGTTACAGGGAATGGTGTGGTCTCGGTGCATCGTGGTTGCAATTCCTGCTCGTTGGTGGTTTGTGGACATGAGCTTTTCGCTGATTTCATTGTCCACGATATCATCAACTATGATGCAGTTCTTGGGATGGACTGGCTTGCGAGCTTCTATGCTACGATCGACTGCCGGAGGAAGAAGGTGGTGTTCGAGATTCCCGGACATCCAGTGTTTGAGTTCAGTCGTGGTAGCAGTTCGCTTGGTCCTGTCAGATTTCGGGCCAGGCCGGTGGAGGCTGTGGCTATGCAGATGGAGATGGAGTGGCCAGCTGTGGTGCGTGATTTTGGCGACGTCTTCCCCGGGGAGATGTTTGGTTTGCCGCCTGATCGGGCTTTGGAATTTTCTATCGATCTTGTTCCAGGTGCGCAGCCGATTTCGAAGGCGCCGTATCGTATGGCACCTGCAGAGTTGGAAGAGTTGCAGAAGCAGTTGGATGAGCTTTTGCAGAGGGGTTATATTAATCCTAGCGTGTCTCCGTGGGGAGCACCGGTGTTGCTGGTTAAGAAGAAGGATGGTTCGCGTCGCATGTGCGTGGACTATCGGGAGTTGAATGCGGTGACCATTAAGAATAAATACCCGTTGCCTCGCATCGATGATATTTTTGATCAGCTTGGAGGCTCAAGGGTGTTTTCTAAATTGGATTTGAGGAGTGGTTACCATCAGTTGAAGGTGAAGAAGGGAGATGTTCCGAAGACAGCGTTCAGGACGAAGTATGGACACTATGAGTTTGTGGTTATGCCTTTCGGCGTAACTAACGCACCCGCAGTTTTCATGAATCTGATGAACCTGATTTTCTACGACTTTTTGGATAAGTTTGTCGTTATCTTTATTGACGACATTCTGGTCTATTCGAAGTCGGAGGAAGAGCATGCCTCGCACTTAAGGACGGTGTTGGAGATTTTGAGGAAGCATCGGTTGTATGCTAAGTTTTCGAAGTGCGAGTTTTGGCTGGATAGAGTTGCTTTTCTCGGGCATGTGGTGACTGGAGATGGTATTTCAGTGGATCCCGAGAAGATTAGGGCCATCAGGGAGTGGCCTGTTCCGTCGTCTGCGTCTGAGATTCGGAGTTTCCTTAGACTTGCTGGTTATTATCGGCGATTCATTAAGGACTTTTCTCGTATTGTTGAGCCGATGACCAGGTTGACGCGGAAGGATGTTGCTTTTGTTTGGTCGGGTGATTGTGAGAGTGCTTTTGGTGTTCTGAAGGAGAGGTTGACGACTGCCCCTATTCTTGTTGTGCCTGATCGCAGCGGTGGATTTGAGATCTTTTGCGATACTTCTGGCAAGGGTCTCGGTTGTGTGTTGCATCAGCATGGGCATGTTATGGCGTATGCGTCTCGTCAGCTTAAGGTTCATGAGAAGAATTACCCGACGCATGATTTGGAGTTGGCTGCCGTTGTGTTTGCTCTTAAGATTTGGAGGCACTTCTTGCTGAGTGAGAAAGTGAAGATTTTCACCGATCACAAAAGCTTGAAGTATATTTTCACTCAGAAGGAGCTCAACATGCGACAGCGTCGATGGTTGGAGCTTATGGCGGATTATGAGATTGATTTGCAGTTTCACCCTGGCAAGGTGAATGTGGTTCCGGATGCTTTGAGTAGGCTTCCGGTGGTGATGATTTTGACCTCGCAGTGGAGATTGCAGCAGGATTTTTACGAGTCTGGCGTGGAGATTGTTCTTCCTGGAGAGGCTTCGTCGTTGATGTACATGCAGGTACAGTCGACGATCGTGGATCGGATTAAGGCTGGCCAGGCTGAGGATCCGAAGCTGGTGAAGATTCGGGAGCAGGTGGAAGCCGGTCTGCGGACTGACTTTTTGATTCATGAGGATGGCTCGCTGAGGTTTGGAGCCAGGTTGTGTGTGCCAGCTGGGGATATTAGAGAGGAGTTGATGGTGGAGGCACACAGTTCGCCGTATTCTGTGCATCCTGGTGGCACCAAGATGTACCAGGATCTTCGTCTGAATTATTGGTGGCATGGCATGAAGAGGAGCGTGGCTCGGAGTGTAGCCAAGTGCTTGGTTTGCCAGCAAGTGAAGGTGGAGCATCAGCGTATGGCCGGGTTGCTACAACCGCTTCCGATTCCGGAGTGGAAATGGCAACACATCACTATGGATTTCGTGACTGGACTACCTCGGAGTCCGAAGCAGAATGACGCGATTTGGGTGATCGTAGATCGATTGACCAAATCTGCGCACTTTATTCCGTTCCGAGTGGGACAGTCCACTGAGGCGCTAGCAAGGAGATATATGGAGGTAAAATTCTTTTACTCTCCGTTTTATTTCCTTTTCCTAGTTTGGATAGTGATGTAACGTGAATCGTGCAGGAGATTGTGCGACTTCATAGAGTCCCCGTGAGTATCGTGTCTAACAGAGACACGAGGTTCACATCTCAGTTCTGGCAGAGTTTGCAGAAGAGCTTGGGTACGCGTCTGAGTTTCAGCACGGCGTACCATCCGCAGACAGATGGCCAGTCCGAGAGGACGATTCAGATTTTGGAAGACATGCTGAGGGCGTGCATGTTGGATTTCAAGGGTTCGTGGGAGGACCATCTACATTTGGTGGAGTTCTCTTACAACAACAGCTTCCAGGCGAGTATTGGCATGGCGCCTTTCGCCGCTCTTTATGGGAGGAAATGTCGATCGCCATTGAGTTGGGATGACGTTGGTGATCGGGAGTTGTTGGGACCTGAGATGATCGTGGAGGCCGTGGATATCGTCAGGAATATTCGGGAGAGGTTGAGAATTACTCAGGACCGTTTTAAGCATTGGGCGGATGCTAAACGTCGTCCTTTGGAGTTTCAGCCGTGCGACCATGTGTTTTTGAAGATTTCCCCGAATCGCGGTGTGATTCGTTTCGGGAAGCGTGGGAAGTTGAGCCCGCGATACATTGGACCGTTTGACATTTTGGAGAGGGTTGGCGAGGTAGCTTATCGCTTGGCCTTGCCGCCATCTTTGGAAGGAGTTCACAATGTTTTCCATGTGTCGCAGCTTCGTCGATACATTAGCGATCCGTCTCATGCGGTAGATTTTTCGGAGATTACCGTTCGCCCCGATATGACGTATGACCAGCATCCAGTGCAGATTCTGGACAGGCGTCAGAAATCGCTTCGGAACAAGATTGTCAATCTTGTGAGGGTGATGTGGCGACACGGTTCACCTGGAGAGTCTACTTGGGAGAATGAGGATGTGATGCGAGAGCGTTTCCCACTTTTGTTTCCGGACTCGTGAGTATTTGGAAATTCCGAGGACGGAATTTTTCTTAAGTTGGGGAGGATGTAACGACTGCTTTTCATGTATCTGGATTTAATATAATATAATATATGTTTTGGTGGATTTTCTCCTCTTGTGTGGTTTTCGTCTCCGTAGCTTTCATTTTCGATCGATTCGTTGTATTTCCTCGTTCCTTCCTTAGGATTGTCGATTTCGAAGTATGTCACTCGTGACGGACTTCATAACGGTCGTATCTAACTATTAGATCAAGCCTAGGAGTCTTAGGAATCGATCCCGGGGCCCCGCGCTCCGTATCGGAACTTTTTGTGCTCATTAGCTGGTATAAGAAGGGGCACCGACCGACTAGATGACGATCCAGTCGGTCGGCAATCCTTCTTGGACCGACTAGTTGGCTTTCCTAAATTATTCAGGAGTTACTATTTATCGTTAGTCGGTCTAAGAACGTTGGTTGACCGACTAGGTTGCAAACTAGTCGGTCGGCAATGCTTCTTTAACCGACTAACTCATCATCTTAATTTTAGTTAAGTTACTGTTTACTCTTAGTCGGTCTAAGAACGTTCATCGACCGACTAGATGCTAAACTAGTCGGTCAGTATTTGTTCATGGACCGACTAACTCTAAATCCTATTTTCGTTCAGGAGTTACTGTTTGCACTTAGTCGGTCTGCGTTGGTCGACCGACCGACTAGTTGCCAAACTAGTCGGTCAATGGTTGCTCTTTGACCGACTAACCAGTGTTAAAACCCCTAATTTCTGGGCAGCCGCCAGCCCATCCTATTTAAACTCAACCCAAACGTTTTCTTCTTCCCCAACACGACCCAAAACCCTAAAATCTTCCCCCTTCAGCCCCCATCTTCCTCCAAGCTTCAATCCTTCATTCCAAGCCCTAGAATCATCATCCAAACCATCCATCCACCCTATCTACCTCTCATCTTTCCCAAAATCTCATCAAATCCATCAAAATCCCCAAATCCCCCAAACCCCTAATTCTCCCAAACTTCTCCAATCTTTTCCAGATCTGATCCTAGGGTTCCCCGGAGTGTTTCTTCCGTCTCCTCTTGGTAAGAAATCGATCTACCGTTGTTTTCTTAACCTATTTATATTTTTATGAAACCCTAATATAATTTCATGTTGTTTGATGATTGTTCCCCCAAAACAGCGATTTCCCCGTAGATTGGCATCCGTGTGACGAAGTGGTCATCAATCCCCGGTGCTAGGCAAGTGAAACTTGCCACTTAGGGTTTAGGCCATGTTTAGGCCATTTGCTAGTTGTAGGCGTAAAAGAGGCTAGGCGACGAAATGATACTCGCCTAGGCGCAAATTGGGGAACTAGCTTGACAACGAAGCTAGTTCCGACATTTAGCATGTTGCACAATTACCATGTCATGTTTACTTTCCATTAACGGTACGCAAATTAAATGTCATGTCATTGCATTCTTTAAGTGTTTATGTGATTGCGTAGCTTGCTACAAATGCTTGTGTTCCTGGCTCGTGTTCCAGAAGCGGGCCATGTGTTGGTTGATAGCCAATGCCCGAATTGCGTGTTTCCGGCTAGGTGCACCCCTACGCCAAATGTTTTATAATGCGAGCTCATGTGCGGGGCAACCCCGGCTCACTTGCTGAGCTCATGTGCGGGGACCCTGGCTCCATTACGTGTGGGTATTGGGGGTAAGAGTTAAGCGACCAATCAACTGGGAGTCTGCCCGATCAGCAACTGCAGTGGTAAGGCGTAAACTCTTGGGTTTGGGGTAGTTGTTAAGCGGCCAATCAGCGAATGTAAAACCATTTAGCTGTAAGGCGTAAACATCTACAAAACAACGTGAATAGTGAATTGATTGAGATTGATAGTAGCGTGACTACTCTTGTCTTGTCTTGTCTTGTCCCGATGATTGTTCTCTTGTACAAATTGTCTTGCCGTGTTTAAATTGTGCACTCATGTTATAACTGCCATGTCATGCATACTAATCTGCTAAGTTGCTAGATGCCTTACTTTCAGTTTCCTTGCCCAAGTCTTTTAGACTTGCTGACATGTGCCCCCTTTACTCTTTTGGGTGACACATGTTAGATCCTGAGCCCGAGTACCTTGTTGAGGACGAGGTGTTTGCTGACGCCGAGCCCGAGCTTGTGTTTGACGGGGAGTACGTGGACACTGGGGACCAGTCCTAGTGTCTTCGTTGTGTTTTACTTTTGTTAGACAGTTGTTTTGTTATCGGTGCGTAGCACCTATACTTTGTTGTTGTCGTTGCTTTTGTTGGCCTTGTTCTAGGCCTTTAGACTCTTTTCTTTTAGCCTGGTGGCTTTTCTAGATGTTGGACTTATTTTTGATGTTGGACAATTTGTGAGATGTGGAATTTTATTTCAGTCTCTCCTTGTGTTATTATTGTTATTCTGTTGTGGTTACAGGGACCTGTTTATGTATTGTGGACGCTTATCGGGTTTGGGGCTTCATAGCTCCTCTCCCGTGCGGACCTTTCAACGTCTCGCCTCCATTTTAGGGAAGCGGGTCGTGACAAAACCCAATTAGCATAATTCAGTCACAAGATCAAAAAAGAAAACATCTACAGTTAAATCTTTTGGTTTAGGCACTCCCCTTGTTGATTGGCTCTATGTTTGAAGGAGAGATATTCCTTTTAGCTGCTGCTCTTGATGATTGGCTCTGGACCCCTTTTTTGTGTGCGGCTGTTGAGAAAATTTTTGCCCTCTTAAGGAACGGATGCCCTCTTTATTTCGGCTTAGAAATTTGGTGCGGCTCCAATGAATTAATTTGCTTGACCCTCCTCCTGTGTGAGTTGTAACACCTTTTGGAGATCTTTGGTTTGCGCCTGTGCTTGGAGTCTTAGGGAAAAAGATGCGGTGGCTCTCTGTGTATTTTTTCTTTTGAACACCTGAGAAGAGAACGAAAATGAGAGGAGCTGCTCTTTGTGATTTCGGCTATTGGAAAAAAAAATGAAGAGGTTTTTTCGGCCGTGGGGAATTTTCTCAAAAGCAATTTTTGCGGCTCTCCTCTAAAAATCTGTGCGTGCGCTCTTAGGGTTTCTAATTTTTGTGTGCGAAGAGTTCTGCCCAAAAAAACATGTCCCCTATTTATTTGTTGAAGATGCATGACCGGCGCCCCGTTTACGGTATTGGGCGCGGTGTCGTTTTACCGCAAGTGCACGGTTAGTGTAGGGTGCGGGTTTATCGAACTCAGGGAGGTGGATGGCTTGAGTGGCTACTAGCCTCGCCTAGGTTGTGTGCTAGTTACGCGGATGATGTGGGTGGAAGTGTAGAAATAAAAGAAAGAAATGAAAAAGACACGAAATGAAATCCCCGCCAACACGGGCTAGAGCTCTCATGACACTTGGCATTTGACTGGACTGAGGGTGAGACATTGCCCCAAAAGGTGGTACCTAGCGTCCATGGCCCGATATTCCGGTCGGTGCCAAGCACGCTAGGCCTACCCGGTTCCGGACGGTGGGCATTCCCATGTCCATTAACACCTTCCGCAACCGGGAGCATTAAGGCCACAATGATATCTCCCAACATTTCGTCCAAGCCGTTCCCACGCGCGAGGACTCCATGTCTACCCTAGGGGTGTGAGCTATGGCTAGGGAGTCAACCGCCAAGTTTATTCCCCCTTGGCCCGACGGTCAGAGGCGGTCTTTCTCCCGCCAATGACAATGAAACACCCCCGCGTAACCCTAATGGCCAAATAGGTCAAATGTGATTTCTAGCAATACATCGAAGCAGATCTTGACTGGACAAGCACCGGACCCTAACCCCCAACACGTCTAGCGTGTTGCCGTACGAATTGGACCCAGATTGCTAGAAATCCCCATTGACACATTTCATCGAACACATGCCATGCAACCAAGCCAAATGTAAATTTCCAAGCATCAATCCTACCCTAACCCGTATTAGGGTTCATCAAACACTACTCGATGGTGAAGAACTTGATAAAAAGCAATAATAATGACAAACAAACATTCACCATCATGCAACAAAGAAAATAACACAAAACAATAGAAAATGAGAGAAGAAAATACTTAGCTTGCAATTGAGTCTTCAATCCATTACAAGATTTATTAACAAAGAAAACCTAATCTAAACTAATCTAAATCTCCCAAGAGAAAGGGGAAAAAAGCGCTAGAAAAACTGAAGAGGACCTCCCCAAAGTCGTGCTCAAACTTGTATTTAAAACCCCTCAAAAAACCCTTAACAGTTCGGGTCCGAAACCCACTCAAAACTGTTAAAATAGGCCCACCCGATCGGGTGAAAACTCACCCGATCGGGTGAAATAAACAGAGAGCACAAAACTGCTGAAATTGACTTCAACCGATCGGTTGGACTCCCAACCGATCGGTTGAAGTGAAATTTCAGACAGCAGCCAATTTCAGCACATAGCTGCGCTCAGAAAATTCCAGAAAAATCTAGAAAAATCGGATTTGGGCATACGACCTATCGTTGGAAAGCTAACGACGATGCCGACGCTAGAAAAATAAGAGATCACCCAAAATTCTTTTGTAATGATAGAAGATCTTCAATGAATGAGCAGCGGTGTGCGAAAGGGGACGAAAAGGCCACCCGATCGGTTGAAATGTCAACCGATCGGGTGAGCAGCTTGTTGCTTCGGTCGTCGCCTTCGGGAGCTTCAACCGGGCGTAGTGGAGAGCGGGTGGCGTGACCGGGTCGTCGATCGGAGGAATCGGCTACAGATGAACCGATCGGGTGAGATGTCACCCGATCGGTTGGAATTCAGCTCCAAATTCCCGAGAATTGGGGCGTTTGAACCGGTCACTGAACCGACCGGGTGACTTCTTGGCCGCTCCAACTTGTGTCCGGGTGGTGCATGCGTGCATCACCCGATCGGTTGGAAGTGACCAACCGGTCGGGTGATGGGTTGAAAGATGCGATCTTCGTCGTTTGACCCCCTGGATCACGTGTGACTCCTCCCGTTGCTCCGGGGACTCATGATATCGTCGTTTTATGTCCCAAATGCTGGAAAATTCCTGCAAAATACAAAAAACACGGAAAAGTGAAAGACAACAAGAAAACACAAGAAAACACAAGAAAACACGAGAAAACGAATATAAGACGGCGGTAAAATACGGAAAAACACGGAAGAAAACGTGCGTAAATATATGAAATATAAAAGCACGTCAAAATCCCCCAAGCTGAACTCTTCCTCGTCCTCGAGGAAGACGAGTGAGAGTAGGAGCTCGGAGGGGAAAAATAGAGAGAAAGAGAGAAAAAGAAAACTCTATATCCTAGATCACCCGTTAGGGCCAACAAAATCAAAAATGACACACCAAGCAAGCAAACGCCAAATCACATCACTAAACCAAGGAATACGAGTCTTGACAAGTGCCGTGTGCCCACGCGGTGAAGCGCGAGTGAGTGTGGTCGTGCGCTAGCAGTCCGTGTCACTCTCCACGATGTGCGATAAAGCTCGATATACACAAATCCAAGGAATGACCCAAATATCAATTCAATTTGAAATTGCGGTGAATAGTAGCTTAAGCATGCGTGAGAAGAGTATAAGAATAGAAGCGTATCATGCATCGGGGACTCCACAGCTAGGGGCTAGAAAATCACCACACTATAGCCTAGATAATCGCTAGAAGGTCCCTATGCCAAGTGTTTTCGAAAACGATGGAGGTTGAGATGATGTGGAGAAGAACACTCGGTGAAAATTCTCGCCTTCCCTTTATTCTCGGCAAGTAGGAAAATATTCACACATGAATTTTTTTTGGGTTTTTGGGTATTTGTATTTTTTTCTTTTCTTTTCATTTCTCATCCTTTTGGGGTTTTTCTTTTCTTTTCTCCCTTTTTTTTTGGATTTTTGGGTATTGGGAATTTACATGTGTACTCTCCCAAGTGGGAGAACGGTACACGACGAGGGGATTTGCACCAAGTAAAATAAAAATGAAATCGGATTCTAAACACTTGGGCAAAGGAGATATTTCTCGTTAATCAGAGCATAGGCTAAATGGGTTATCCTAGTCCTTGTTTGTGGAATCCCGACACATGCGAATTGAAATATACGATATAAATATAGCATGCATATAGAAGCAGATAGTAGAAGCAAATACCGCATATTCAAATCGAAGCATGATAATCTAGGGGTCAACCAAGGATAGGTATATAAAACATACTCACAAGGTAGAAGCACACCAAATGCTAGTCACGACACACGACTCACAAGAAAGCTAAGTGGACCCATGATCCATGAAATGCAAGAGGACTCGGCTTCCTGAGGTTAGTGAATGTGATTCTCGAAGCCGTGCTAGGTGTGTGTGTGATTTTGTGGCAATTCATCATATGGGGTCATCTCTAGGAGAGAGAGAACAAAAGAAGAAAAGAAAAAGAAAAAGGAAAAGATGGAGAAAAACGACTCAAATAGCGAAGAAAAAGAGACAAATGACGCACGAAGTGCGACTCCCCCAAGCTAAAACTTGCATTGTCTTCAATGCAATAGTAGTGAATACGGGAGGGCAATGAAAATGGGGGGGAGTAACGCACCGACACAAAAAATGAAAAACACGAAAAACACATGAGCGAAACTATAAAAAGAAAAAGAAACACTCAAATAAAAGATATAAAACACGACAAAAGAACTTATAGACACAGACACACAACAACGACACGCAAAAACATGCACACAAAAGTCGATTTCCCCCAAGCTGAACATGACAATGCTAGCAAAATGATATGATTAATGGGGATGTAGAGATATGCTAGGGGGAAAATCAGAAAAGAAAGAAATCAAAATGCAGGAGAGACAGTGTGCTCATTCTCCTCGGAAGAGGAAAAGGGTGAAATGATAGAAGGGCACGACATGAAGGGTTATTAAGATGCAAAAGCAAATACTAGATACGCTCCCCTCGCTAAAGAGAGGAGACGAGATTATTCAAATCTAAACTAGAAAGCGGTAAATTTTTACACTACTGGATTAGGATACACCTGAGCATAGGCGGATCCAAGATCTGAAGTGGGGCAGGTAGCTGCTCTAACTGCTCCTTCTGTGGCTCCGCCAGAAGCGATGTGCCACGTGTGCCAATGGACCCAAGCAATGCACCTCCAAGCATCCCTCGTAGGTGTCCACCTGTGACCTGCAAAGGACGAGGTGCATTAGTCCATAGCAAGAAATTATTTCCCAAAATAAATGTATCCCAGAGATAATCGTCAACATGAGATGGAAAAATAATAAAAGGGTGACGAATACTCCCTGAGAATGGGTCGCTATCCTCTGTACTAGCGACGACCAAATCCTCGCTCTCCATGAGAAGTGGCTCTCCAGGTGGTGACACACCGCGGCATACCTCAAGGGAAGTAGATCCTGTGTCCTGCGAGAGATATGGTATGTCAAATATATAAGAGTCTAAAGAAATAGGAAGTGAAAAGCGAGACTCAAAAGTGGAGTGAGAGTGAGTATGAAAATCTCCCTGAATAGGGGCAATATGCTCAAGTAGATGCTCAGCCGCAGAAGAAGTGGAGAGCGACGATAAAGGTAGATGTGACTCGGGCTCCATGGAGTGGACCATCGTATCCAAGCCCTCATGCACATCCTCCTCGACGATATGCTCATGCTCCACCATCTGCCCGATGTCCTGAATGACATCCTCATGGTCGACCACCGACCAAGGAGGAAGCTGTGACAGAGATGGCTGTGGAGGTGGATGTGGAGCGGACCACTCGTATGTGGTCGTGGTGTCGTCGTCCTCACGCACATCCTCCTCGCCGGTATGCATAAGCTCTGTGGTCTCCTCGGTGCTCTCATAGGACTCATATGGGGTATCCAGATAAAGATGAAAAGTCTCTCCCACAGATCCTAGAGAAATCTCCCCATCCTCACTATCATCATCAAGAAATGCTTCGTCATCCAAGTGGTAGTGTGGGAAAATTGGGGTATCTGCATGAGATGTGTCTATGGTGGCCGATGGCATGGTGGTCTCAACCATGAAGGTGGTTATATCCTCTCCTTCATCCCCTCTCCTCGGTGTCGGCTCGGTGATTGGTACCATCAAGTTTTGTAATATTTGGCCTTGGTTAAACATGGCACTTTCAAGGAGAGACACGAGGCTTGATTCTTCTTGTGTGTGTGGAGGGGTATAAGGTTGAGGAAATGGATGGGAGGTGTTTGGGCTAAGGTTGTGGGAAAATGTTTGGCCTTGGGGTGGGGGGAGGCTCTCAAGCGTAAATGGGCAATCATAATACACATGCCCCGCCATCCCACAAGTCTCACAAACCAAAACCGAATAGGGATTGTATCCTCCCATCTGAGCATCGAAATTTGATCTCCACATAGTTACACCAAAGATACCTGGACAACAAAAATAAGAAAACTAGAGAGGAGCGTCAATAGTACAAGAAAATAACAAAAAGATAATATAATGGTGGGGGAAAGTTTCTTGGTTATTGAATATATTTTTTTTTAAAAAAAGAATTTTTTTTTTGTTTTTATGCGTAGTCTAACGAACCCAAGCTAAGCTAATATCAAACCGAACGCCTCCCCGGCAACGGCGCCAAAAACTTGACCGGCGACCCGTTTACGGTATTAGGCGCGGTGTCGTTTTACCGCAAGTGCACGGTTAGTGTAGGGTGCGGGTTTATCGAACTCAGGGAGGTGGATGGCTTGAGTGGCTACTAGCCTCGCCTAGGTTGTGTGCTAGCTACGCGGATGATGTGGGTGGAAGTGTAGAAATAAAAGAAAGAAATGAAAAAGACACGAAATGAATCCCCGCCAACACGGGCTAGAGCACTCATGACACTTGGCATTTGACTTGACTAAGGGTGAGACATTGCCCCAAAAGGTGGTACCTAGCGTCCATGGCCCGATATTCCGGTCGGTGCCAAGCACGCTAGGCCTACCCGGTTCCGGACGGTGGGCATTCCCATGTCCATTAACACCTTCCGCAACCGGGAACATTAAGGCCACAATGATATCTCCCAACATTTCGTCCAAGCCGTTCCCACGCGCAAGGACTCCATGTCTACACTAGGGGCGTGACTATGGCTAGGGAGTCAACCGCCAAGTTTATTCCCCCTTGGCCCGATGGTCAGAGGCGGTCTTTCTCCCGCCAATGACAATGAAACACCCCCGCGTAACCCTAATGGCCAAATAGGTCAAATGTGATTTCTAGCAATACATCGAAGCGGATCTTGACTGGACAAGCACCGGACCCCAACCCCCAACACGTCTAGCGTGTTGCCGTACGAATTGGACCCAGATTGCTAGAAATCCCCATTGACACATTTCATCGAACACATGCCATGCAACCAAGCCAAATGTAAATTTCCAAGCATCAATCCTACCCTAACCCGTATTAGGGTTCATCAAACACTACTCGATGGTGAAGAACATGATAAAAAGCAATAATAATGACAAACAAACATTCACCATCAAGCAACAAAGAAAATAACACAAAACAATAGAAAATGAGAGAAGAAAATACTTAGCTTGCAATTGAGTCTTCAATCCATTACAAGATTTATTAACAAAGAAAACCTAATCTAAACTAATCTAAATCTCCCAAGAGAAAGGGGCAAAAAGCCCTAGAAAAACTGAAGAGGACCTCCCCAAAGTCATGCTCAAACTTGTATTTAAAACCCCTTAAAAAACCCTTAACAGTTCGGGTCCGAAACCCACTCAAAACTGTTAAAACAGGCCCACCCGATCGGGTGAAAACTCACCCGATCGGGTGAAATAAACAGAGAGCATGAAACTGCTGAAATTGACTTCAACCGATCGGTTGGACTCCCAACCGATCGGTTGAAGTGAAATTTTAGACAGCAGCCAATTTCAGCACATAGCTGCGCTCAGAAAATTCCAGAAAAATCTAGAAAAATCGGATTTGGGCATGCGACCTATCGTTGGAAAGCTAACGACGATGCCGACGCTAGAAAAATAAGAGATCACCCAAAATCCTTTTGGAATGATAGCAGATCTTCAATGAATGAGCAGCGGTGCGCGAAAGGGGACGAAAAGGCCACCCGATCGGTTGAAATGTCAACCGATCGGGTGAGCAGCTTGTTGCTTCGGCCGTCGCCTTCGGGAGCTTCAACCGGGCGCAATGGAGAGTGGGTGGCGTGACCGGGTCGTCGATCGGAGGAATCGGCTACAGATGAACCGATCGGGTGAGATGTCACCCGATCGGTTGGAATTCAGCTCCAAATTCCCGAGAATTGGAGCGTTTGAACCGGTCACTGAACCGACCGGGTGACTTCTTGGCCGCTCCAACTTGTGTCTGGGTGGTGCACGCGTGCATCACCCGATCGGTTGGAAGTGACCAACCGGTCGGGTGAGGGGCTGAAAGATGCGATCTTCGTCGTTTGACCCCCTGGATCACGCGTGACTCCTCCCGTTGCTCCAGGGACTCATGATATCGTCGTTTTATGTCCCAAATGCTGGAAAATTCCTGCAAAATACAAAAAACACGGAAAAGTGAAAGACAACAAGAAAACACAAGAAAACACGAGAAAACGAATATAAGACGGCGGTAAAATACGGAAAAACACGGAAGAAAACGTGCGTAAATATATGAAATATAAACGCACGTCAATGCACAAGCTATAGGTCAAGGGCTTTGTGATTATTCAAAGGGAAGAAAAAACAGCCTGTGCTTTGTTTTTTTAATGATGGGCTCTTGGATTTTTTTGATTGACAGAGAACCCAAAAAAAAATCGGCGCCCTGTGCTTTCAAAGGAGGCCGACCTACTCTCTTAAGTTTGTTAATTTTGGGAGAGGAAAAAGAATGTTTGGCTATTAAGAATTGGCTATATGAAAAACACCCTAGGAGCTCCTGGGATCTTTCAATTTGAAGGATGCTCCTGTGTACAAAAATATATTGACTAAGTCTCTTCGTGATTTAATCACACGTTCGCCATTCCTGAAACCCTTAACACATACGTTAAAACGTTCACACGCGTTTGTTATCATCAAACATGAAGTTCTTAGATCGTTGCTACCTACAATCTCTCCCTTTTGATGATGACAAACTTAGTATAAGATTTGAGCAATGAAATTCCAAATAGTGTGTGTGATAGTGTGGCGGGAGTGGGTGACATGCAATGAGATATAATGGTGTGCAAACAATGATGTGTAAAGTTAACAAAATGCATGCTCCCCCTATATTTGTGATCCCCCTTGATTCAGCATTCAGATTCTCATGAGCATTAACATCATTAACATCAAGTACCAATACCCATACCAAATCTTCCCAAACATTTCTCCCCCTTTGTTATCATCAAAAGTTATATCACGAAGTCAAAATCATATAGCATGCAAAAAGAGAGTATTATTAACCACTACCAACAATGGCATGCACAAAATCATAGAATAATCAAGTCAAAATCCAATGATGGTAAGCAACTAAGTCTTCAACACCTACGTGTACGTGTGATGATTAAAATTGAAGCACATGGGGAGAATCATTTAGAAAGTAATCCAGAAGCAATCTACATTTTCCATATAACATCCTATCGCCTACGATTGATTTTTCCCACCTCATTAAAAATGAGTTCAAGGTACCACACCCCAAAACATAGCTTATAAGGAATCTTAGATGTGAGGGTGGCATTGCTTGACGAGTAAATACACCAACGCTAAAGTTTACCCATAAAGCTTATGTTGGATACTTGTGGGTAATACCGTTGTCAATGATTGTATCCATTTTCCATACGGAGCAATTATCTTTTGTTCTCACAATTTTTTTTAAATACTTAAAACAAAAATTTCTTTTGCTCAATTTTTATCCATGGCAAGGTATATCATATCCCTTAGATTTTCAGTTAAGTTTTCCTCCTACATTCACTTTCCATACTTCATAAACGATATTTCCAAATGTGCAACAATAATAATACATGTGGAAGTGAAGTAATAGGTGTAGAAATCAAGTTATTTTCAGTCATTGAACATGCCATGAATATTTAGAAAGATGAACACGTGCATGTAGCAAAGGCAATAAAACACCAATTTCTACATAGATATGAAACTCATTCATGAAGACTTCTTTTAATGAGTCAAAGAGAAAGATACACATTTAGGCACCATTTTTCTTTATATATTTTTTTCATTTTTTTTTCATTTTTATGCATGAAGTACTCAAGAAAACATGAGATGCAATCACCCAAAACAAAGAAAATCATGCACATTCAATTATGCAACTACTAGCACACAAACAAGAAAAAGTCACGCACACAAAAAGCTATGAAGGTATGCATTAAGTTCAAAGAGAAAGATATACTTTCGTGTCGCCGTTTGGCTAAGGAGCTATATAATGAAAACGTTCAATTGAAAACTCCTCGCCAAATCTCCATCGTACCTACATGGTAGATACTATGTGTTACCTTGAAATCCAACAAGGTCCACTCACGTTAGTCATCAAAGATTTAGGAACCCATATTTGTTCTTAATGTTTTTGTTCCTATATTTGCAATGATATGGAGTATGACCAATGCATCCACATGTAAAGCACTTTGCATGAAAATTTCCAACCTTTGTTGTTTCAATGCGAACTTTTCTATATTTTGTTTTTTTCAACATTTTTAAAACCATATCATAGTCCTCGTCTATTATTGCCATAAAGTTGATTTCCAAGAATAATGTCCAAATTTTGTTTTCCAATAGAAAATTTCTGTAATGACAATTCTAGACTAGCGACTTTGGATTTCAAATAATCATTTTCGTTCACAAGCAAAGTACATTTACTTATAAATGCTATCTTGTTTTCCTCTTCCTTCATTTTAAAATCATCCATTTTCTTTTTAAGCTCGTTATTCAACATGCATAATTTATTAAGCTCTTTAATCTCACAATATTTTTCAGCTTCGAGCTTAAATAAATCTTGTTTTAACATGCTAATGTCACTTAAGAATGAAGGGCAAGAAAGACAAGTATTATTTTCATGTAACCGAGATTTTTCATTTTTCAACAAAGCAATAGTAGAATTACAATCAAGAAGTTTATCTTTTAAATCATTTGTTTCATGAAACATGTCACAATTTTCTATTTGTAATTCACCATTTGACTTTTTGTAACCTTCTAACTCAGTTCTAGGTTCACAATAACATCTTGTATATCATCAGAAATACATCGTTGTCTTTCAAGTTCAGCTTGCATTTCTTTGCATAAATTTATAAGATCAACCCTTTTATTAGTGCAAGAAGTTGCCTCATTCAATTCTCCCATTAAGCAGAGGGATGTGAAAGCTAAATTCTCATCTTCTTCATTTTCAGCTTCGCTGTTCATGTCCCATGTTATCATTTTCGATTTTCCTTTTTCTTTAGCAACTTGAGCGGTCTCTTGTTTACAAGGCTTCATATAATGGCCTCTCCTATTGCATGTAAAACATATGACATGGTCAGTTGCAGTCTGCTCAGAAGAATTTTTAGCAGAATTAAAATTATTGGAACGATTAAAACTGTTTTTCATTTCTGCTCTTCCTTAAGGAGTTCTGATGAATTTCCTGAAATTTCTGACTATCAGCGCCATCTCCTCATCATCGTCATCTTCACTATCTTTCAGAGCTAGTGGCTTTGGAGCTTTTTCATTCTCCTCGGGATTCTCTCTAGCTTCACCGTTCTGCAACTCAAGCTCATGACACATTAAATTACCTATCAAGTCCTCCACCCTCATCTGAGATAGATCTTTCGCTTCTTGGATGCCGGTGACTTTAGGCCTGAGTGAGCTTGGTAGCGCCCTTAATATTTTCCTTACCTGTTCAAGGCTAGAGTATGGCTTACCAAGGGAGCTGGATTTATATACGATGTCCGTGAATCTCGTGAACATCTCCTTGACGGACTCAGATGGCAGCATGCGAAAACTCTCATATTCTGTACTCAGCAACGCAAGTCTGGATTCCTTCACTTGTGACATTCCTTCATGTGTCACCTCCAGTGTATGCCATATTTCTTGTGCATTTAGACAATGTGAGATACGATTAAATTCAGATTTATCTAATGAACAAATGAGCGCATTCATGGCTTTATTATTCAAGGAAAATCGTTTTTATCATTGTCATCCCATTTATCTTCAGGTTTCAACATTTCGGTATCTTGGATTTTAATCATGGGATGAATATAGCTTTTTCAACAATATTCCAGATATTATAATCAACAGCAGCTAAGTAGATTTTCATTCTAGTTTTCCAATAGGCATAATCTACTCCATTAAATCTAGGGGGTCGAGATATGGACTAACCTTAAGCAAAAGGATAATCTGACGTAATAATAGACATGGTCAACTAGGCTAGATCCTCTAAACCTGCTCTGATACCACTTGTTGGATCTGGATCTAAGCCTAGAGGGGGGTGAATATGCTTATAAAAATTCTCGCACAACCCACGAGAAATCATACGCAGTTCAAATCACAGGCAGAGTAAATAATAGACAATCACAGATGCACAGCAGATTTACCCTGGTTCGGTCGTACCCACGACCTACATCCAGCCCCGAAAGCAAATACTATATTAGAAATGTTACCTAGTATAGCCTGTAGCTAGGGCACCCACTCTACACTCACCTGGCTCTCAGTACCTGCACTCACCAGAGTGCTCAACAAATCTAATCCTAGCAAATGCTCTCACTTGACTAGTCCCAACTAGTCAAGTCCCGCTTGTCTAGCACCCTCTAGACAAGACCTCAAAAGTAACACAAATAGTGGGTAAAGTTTCCCCTACGAAGATCTAACACAATACTAAACAATATAATAAACAAGAGAGTTTAGAATGCTCAGATCGTGTAGCGATGTCGACTTCGTCAATCAGCACGGGCCAGATGTCGTCTGGCAAGTAGTAGTAGTCTCTCAACAACGGCAACTCAAGTTACGGCAATTGAACTCCTCGCTAGATGATGGTCCTTAAGTTGGCATGCACAATCTCACTCTTCAATGTTGCTTACAGCATGCGAAAAGTAAACACCAAGTTGTAGCACGGTAAATGTCACGGCAGCTAGCATATGTGCTCGTTCTGTTTGTCTGCCTGCCAAGAAATATTTGCAGAAACCCAATTAGCAGAATTCAGTCACAAGATCAAAAAAGAAAACATCTACAGTTAAATCTTTTGGTTTAGGCACTCCCCTTGTTGATTGGCTCTATGTTTGAAGGAGAGAGATTCCTTTTAGCTGCTGCTCTTGATGATTGGCTCTGGACCCCTTTTTTGTGTGCTGCTGTTGAGAAAATTTTTGCTCTTTTAAGGAACGGCTACCCTCTTTATTTCGGCTCAGAAATTTGGTGCGGCTCCAATGAATTAATTTGCTTGACCCTCCTCCTGCGTGAGTTGCAACACCTTTTGGAGCTCTTTGGTTTGCGCCTGTGCTTGGAGTCTTAGGGAAAAAGATGTGGCGGCTCTCTGTGTATTTTTTTCTTTTTGAACACCTGAGAAGAGAACGAAAATGAGAGGAGCTGCTCTTTGTGATTTCGGCTATTGGAAAAAATGAAGAGTTTTTTTCGGCCCTGGGGAATTTTTTCAAAAGCAATTTTTGCGGCTCTCCTCTAAATATCTACGCATACGCTCTTAGGGTTTCTAATTTTTGTGTGTGAAGAGCTCTGCCCAAAAAAAAACATGTCCCCTATTTATTTGTTGAAGATGCACAAGCTATAGGTCAAGGGCTTTGTGATTATTCAAAGGGAAGAAAAAAACAGCTTGTGCTTTGTTTTTTAATGATGGGCTCTTGGATTTTTTTGATTAACAGAGAACCCAAAAAAAATCGGTGCCATGTGCTTTCAAAGGAGGCCGACCTACTCTCTTAAGTTTGTTAATTTTGGGAGAGGAAAAAGAATGTTTGGCCCTTAAGAATTGTGTCACGCCCCGCTTCCCAAAAATACGGAGGCGAAGCGTGACTAAGGCCTGCTTAGGCCATAGCTGAGAAGCTCGGACCCAATAAGCGTCTGTAGGGGTACCATTTTGAAAGTTTCAGGTTCTTGCATTAATAAAGTTCGAATCAACAGAAAGTACAGAAAGGAAGTTGCATTCATTAAAATAGAGATATAATATCCGACGAGTACAAAGTCTAAAAAGAAGCCTAAGCATGGCAACAAAATATTTAAAAGCAAACTAAAAGCAGTAACCTCTGAAAGTGACGACTAAAAGACCTCTAGGTCTGGTCCTCGTCGGGCACGTACTCTGGGTCGACGTCCTCGACTCCTCGTACTCCAGTGAGTCTGCCTCGTCCACGAACTCTGGCTGAGCTCCTGACGTACAGCACCAAAAGAAGGAACTGTACGTCAGGTAAGGTCTACAAAAAGGGTTAGACCAAACTGCAAGTGTATCACTTTTAAACAACGATTTACTGGTTGATTAACATGCTGGGGTTAAAACTGAGTAACAAAAGAAGTAACGTAGCAGGAAAGAAAAGCGTAACAAGTAGTAGTTGTGGCGTGTGCTACCAACTACGGGACTAACCTACATGTGTCAAGACGAGTCGGGACGTGACGGGACAAGA